>CAJNIZ010046064.1:26992-41863 GCA_905231905.1 Symbiodinium pilosum | reverse complement strand
CTCTAAGAACTAAAACCAGGGGTGAGATCGTTTGACCTTCATGTGGGATTATCAACATTATGGTCCCTTTTTGGTAGGGCCCCGTATTATAATAAGGACCCAAAAAGGGACCATAATTTTGACAATCCCCCCCATATATATATATATATAGGGGCTATTAGGGTTCATAGTCCCCCTTAAGTAGATAGAATATGGCTTTGGGTATATTATAATAAGATCCCCATATACCCCATACTCTAGCTACTTAAGGGGGACTACAGGGTTTAGGGTTTAGGGTACACCCAAAACAAATCCTGCCTCTGCAATTACCAGATTTGAAGGCAGTGTTCGCCATGTCTCTCAACTGCAAGCCCTGAGCACGTAATCCTGATAGTTATTTAGACCTCCCGAATACCCATGATAATGGCTTACCTGCTAGGCCATTACTATGAGCATTTGGGCGGGTCGGGTTCCGCTAAGCAAAAACCCCATGATGTAAATTCAGGCACCATACACCTCAATTCAAAGCCCCGAACCCCCAATCCTAAGAATCCCCTAAACCCTAAACCCCAAGCCTTAACCCCAAACCCTAAACACTGTTCCTTCCAAGCCAAGGAACAGAGGGCTCCTGCATCTCGCCGGGGTTGCCAGAGTTTGCCATGGCGGTGGGTCAATTAAAATCTGCGATTTAAGGGCGGTTTAGGGTTTAGGGTCTATAAGGGTCTAACTTAGGTGTAAACTTGTAGGGCGTCCCTGCAATAAAGACTTAGTATTGGGGAAGATTTGGGGGTCTATGTTAAGGCCCGCCTATTTATGGAACGTACCGTTTTGAGATTTGCGTTTAGGGGTTTAGGGCCACACCCTGTCGGGTTCAGGGTTTTTGGTGTTTGGGTTTGGCAGCGTTTTTGTATCGCACGATTTCGCAGGTTGGAGTGTAGGCTAAAGGTTCGAGTGTGTGGAGATTTTTATCTGCCCAAGAAGGTCCAACATTACTGAAGATAGCCCCCATGTCCACCGGAACATGATCCGTAGATGTGCCACTATAGCACAGAATTCCCATTTCAAGAGACCGGCCACCAACATGTATGAGTTTGAGTGGTTTTACGTTTTGAGTGGGTCCCAAACCACAAGACCGTAAGTTGGAGGTGTCCACCAGTTAGGGGTGCCTTTCTGGGAGCACCTATGACACAACAACATACTGGGGTCTTATCCCTGTACTTTATGAAGAAACCCTATCAAAGGTTTAGGGCCTAAACCTTAGCTCAAATTCCTAGATCCACCAGACTTCAAAGCGAAGATTCAGGGGCTTCGAACTGAGCCCTGCACCTATCAATGTTACTATAGGGTCTAGGGTTTTGGGTATAATCTTAATGCACAGCGACATTTGCTAGTGCAATTGCTAATGTCGCGATCCAAAACTAGCCCAATCAAATTGACTAAGCTATACGAACCCATCATTCACAACGCATGTGCGCATCATCAGGGGCATCTCTATCCCAATTCCTCCACCTTCTGAACTCCAGCGTGCACACGTGCACTGGTTCTTCTTACCCAAAAAGGGGGAAGGCAAGCATTGCGGTCCACATTCCTTTTTTCCCCTTTCTGCTCTCCCTCGCAAGCGTTTAACCTTGCCTGCGCCATGCAGTGTTACAGGGTATGACTATGCCTTGTCGCTACCTTCACCATACAGGCAATTGACGAACACAAATTTCAAAAGATACCCCAAAACCAAAATCCTGAACTATAGGCCCTACAACCCGCATGCCTGATACACTATCTAGGTGTCTACTTCGGGAAGACCCTTAGCAAACCATGAAAACACAAAGCACAAACCCAGCAACCTGAATCCTGAACCATAAGCCGCAAGGCAAAAGACAAAGCAATGACTGGGCCATGACCCTTAACCCGAAACATCCTAAACCGTGCAAATTCAATCTGTTTGCTAGCTTCCAGTCACTAGGATCCCCTTTCTACCTCTAACATACCATAATCCCAATGATGGGGACTCCCAAAACAGTGCTCCCACTTCCTGGAAACCCAAAACCCTTACCCCCAGACCCCTCAACCCCTAACCATGAAATTGAACCCAAAACCCCTACTCCTCTGAACATTAATCATCAAACCCCTTAACCCTAGAACCCATCCCTTAGCCCCGGCAAAAATATAAAATCCCTATATGCCCCCAAGCTCACACAAATCTCCAGGTCCCCGGCGGCGAATTTCTGCGGCGTCCGGGCAGACGAGCGTCCGCAGGCGCGCCGCCAGCGGGGAGCGCATGGGGGCTAGGGTTTGGGGCTTGGAGTCTAGGAAATAGGTTTTGATGGTTTTTCTGTCTGGAAATTAGGGCTGAGGGTCGAGGGATTGAGGATGTGGGGTTGGGCTTTTGGCTGAGATTTGTTGCAAAGGTGCCCTTGCTCAGTCAGAGGGCGGGCAGTTCGCGTTCTCAGTGCAGGGCGTTCAGGATGCAAGGAGTTCAGGTCCAGGGTGTATTGTATTATAAGTGCGGGTTGATTAGAACGTAAGGGTTCTGGTCCATACATCATAGGATGAGGAGTGCGCCTTTGTTTGATAGGGTGCTTTGGGGTTCAACAAGCCTCTGGGGTTCTGCAGGACTTATTTCCAAAACCGTTCTATGTGACTTCCTTACATGCTGGTGGATTTCGGTGTGGGACCATTCAGGGGCTTCATGGGAAGTAAATCCCTACTAAGAAGGCTTGTTTATGACTTGCAGGGTCAGATTAGGGTTTTGCCAATGCTTCGTTTGAGACCTGCGACAGGTTCCACAAAATTCCATCCAGATTTAGTCGGGCTTTATTAATGCTAGCTGCTAGGGAGTCAAGAAATAGGGTGCCCTAATATCAACCCAATAGCCGAATATAGGATCCATTTTTCGTGAAACCTCCTACATGTTTACCCCGCGTGACTCGAGACACGAGTCAAGGACTTACATGAGGGTATGTCCGCTGATGGGAAGTGAAGTACACTGTCCCAGGGTCTAGGGGTAATGGGGTGCATTTACCATAAGGAGGGCTGAGAGGTAAATTATAAGGAGGAGGGGATTAGCATTCGTGACCTTCACGGAGTTTGTGAGAAGGAATAGTCACACGATTTGAGGTGTAGGGTTTAGGTTTCACCCGATAAGGACACCTCCACTCACCATCATGCTAAATATTCCACTGTAAGGGAAAAAAGGTACGAAGGGCTCGGGGAGGAAGTGCGCCTGAGCGCTTTGAATCTCGCGCTTAATTTCTGGGATGCCTAGGCATAGGGAAGAAATTTCCAAAAACCTGCCTCCTCCAACCCATATGGAATTCTGATTACCTCCATAATCCCTCTGCCCTAAACCCTAAGCCTTAAGCCCTAAAACCTAGAGTTTAGGGGCATGCCCTTTTTCTTTGAGGCCGCTCAGGCTCTCCACGAATGCTTGAAAGCATCTCCGCTGGAGGCGGGTACTGGCCTAGGTTGCGGCTTACGCTCCCTCAATACCCCTTAATTAAGGAACATAATTCTAATCTTATTCAGGATCCTGGTACTATTTAGGGTCTATTAATACCCCTTAATTACGGGACATAGTTTGAATCGAATGAAGGATCCTAGTACCATTCACGGGTATATTCCTTACTTAAGGGGTCCTAGGCTCTCTGGGTACACTTGCAGCTGGAGCGCTACACTCTGTAAGGATGGCTTCCTACAAGGGTCCCGCTGCAAAGGAAGTAGCCTCCATGAGGTTCCATGTTTTTTTGGGGAAGGGTAACCTCCCATGACTTATGGTCTAAACTCCTTAAAGGGGGCTCTGTAGGGGATTATATAGTGGAGTATTATAGAAGCCATCAGGGGGATACTAGGAGTTTAGACTGTAGCTCACACAGAGTTTCCGGCCGAAGCTCAACTCCAAGATCTTCCTTTTCAAGAGACTGTTTAGAAAGGAGGGTCCTGGAAACTCCAAGCCTTGGATTTAGGGATTTGGGCTAAGGGTTTAGGTGGCACATGCTTACCGTGAGCAGCTTGATGCGGACGTCTGAGGACCCAAATCTAGGATCCCCGTCTCTCGAGTCCTATCAAGTGATTGGGTACTGCCCCCGCCAAGTAACAGCCCATATGAGAGATAATATTACGGGCTATGTATACTGTTACTGGGTGGGGGAAGTATCCAAGGTATAAATATCAGGGTGGGTTTTGGCATTCCAGTAACCAGATCACAATAATCAGTATGCAGTTTTGCCTATTGCTTGATACTGAACCCAGAACCAATCAAAAAAAGGTCACCACCGGGTCCCAGCCATTTCATTCTCCATTGTGTTTTCCTGTTGATTCTCCAGTATCCCCCCACAGTTTTAATGTTCTTTTCCATTGCCCATTTATAATCCCAAATATCCGCCCCCCCCCCTCCCCCCCCCCAACCCTAAACCCCTTCATAATCCCTACATACCCCTATAGAGGGTACCTGGACCCTCGGTAGCCGAAAGACGCAGGATGTCCAACATCAGCTGCGCTTGGCCCCCGCTGTGGCATGCGCCCAACAAGGCCTCAAAGGACAAGCAGAAAGGCTGCTGCTGCGGATGATTAGATTGGGATTATATAGGGGTTGTGTAG
The DNA here is from genome assembly GCA_905231905.1 of Symbiodinium pilosum. Taxonomy (NCBI): domain Eukaryota; class Dinophyceae; order Suessiales; family Symbiodiniaceae; genus Symbiodinium; species Symbiodinium pilosum. The sequence continues at coordinate 37,291 of CAJNIZ010046064.1, read as the reverse complement.
GGTTATATAGGGAGGGAGCTTCAGGGCCTCTAGGAGCTCCCTACTTCGTAAAATCCCTATTAAAAGGAGATGGGAGACATCAGGAGCAGCGGACGTGGCAGCGGCAACAGCGGCAACACAAAACACGGACTGGATGGTCCGCACAAGGGCGACATATCAGCAAACACTCCCAATGTCAGGGACGCTGATGCAGGCCCAATGTAACATGTACATGGTTAGTATTGGGGTCCCTATTGAACCATCCTCCTGCAAGCCAAGAACACTGACGAGAAGGCTCCTCGCCAGCAACCCGCTCCTGAACGAAACTTTTCTGATCTACGCTAACAAAAAACAAGGGCTTAGGGTTTAGGGTTTTGGCAGGATTAACGCTGGAAAGAACATCGCAACTGCAATTGGCATATGGGCTACTGCAAGGATCCGTTCTTCTATTCCCTGCCAACAGCAAGTCAACAGAAAGTTGCGAGGAGCACCTCTCGAATCACCTCAACAAATTCAAGCCACTCCTTGGCAATCTCAGTAAGGAATATGCCTAACCATGAAGGCACAGAAGACTCTTGAATCAAACCCTGACTCCTGCTAGTGTAAGTCAAGTAAACCATCCTCCTGTAAATTCGGCAGTGTAACCTTGATCGTGCGCAGCTCGTTAAATTGAGACAATTCGGCTTGTGACACATGTTACGGTGACGCAGGGACCTCGTGAACTTCAGCAGTCTAGCACACATTACTCCAGCTTTCTGGGGCAATAGCTAACTTTTCGCCTTCTCAGTTGTGGGTTACCGTAGACCCTAGACCCTAAACCAAACAGCTCTGCACCGATTATCTTCCAGAGCCAGGCTGAGCAGAGTGCTGTGTAGCAGGGCGCATCCGGCACCAGAGATTGCCTGGGCTGCAAAGGTGAGGGGAGGGAGTAAATGGGGTGGCTCAACAAGTCCGGAGCCTTTCGGATAGCATCATGATGATCTTGGGACTGTACAGGCAGCCCCATTATTTACTACATATTTAAGCTACTTAACAACAACCCAACAAAGCCATAATGCAACAAGGTCTCCGCTGCATGGACACGAACACCTCGAGGGCCAACGCCCAACTCGAAACCCTCACAGAATCCAGAGGTTAGAGTTTGCGGCCCTAAACCCTAAGCAGGGAAAATTGTTAGACTTTCTTTTTCAGTGCCGGGCTTGGGGGGTTGGGTTCCAGGCTGTTCAGGCCTAGAATTTGCAGCTCCGGGTTTAGGGTTGGTTCAGGGTTTAGGGTTTAGTTTAGGGTTTAGGGATTCGCGTTCAGAGTTTAATATTTGCAGCCCTCGACGGTTTGGGGGCTTAGGAGGCAGGGTTAGGCCCTTCGGGTTATGAAACATGGGAATTCTGGGAATGTACCCAATCCTTGGTCGGGGCCCCCGAATCTTTTTGTAATCTCCATATATCTCTAGCGTCTGAGGGGCGCCCTTTCCCTGAGACCCTTAACCCTAAAATCCTAAGACCCTTAAATCCTAAACTTTGGACCTATCTCTGTTTTGAGGAACCCGCATTTTGCAATGTATGCCGTTTGCGGGGGTTGTCCAGATCTTGGTCTGCTTTCGGTTCCGGGAATGTATGGTGTAGGGCTTATGTTTTTAATGGTTTTGGGCTTAGGGTCAAGGGTTTGGGGTTCCGGGAAAAGCTTTGCATGACCTAGGGAAGGGTTTGTCCCAGCGAGTTTTGGCCTCTGGGTACAATCATCACCTGGCAGCTTTTCACGAAAAGCGGAGCCGTCCCAACTCCATCTGGCATAGTCTAGCTACATAAGAACTGGAAGCCCAGGCCCTGAGCCTTCGAGGGTAAGTAGGCCTCTCCATTGCAGCGGCTGTAAAGGTGCAGGATCTTGGGGCCTTTTTTGTGGGGTGGGGGGTAGGGTTTCCGGTTTGGAGTTTAGGGTTGAGGGTGTTCAAGTTTCCGGCGCATGCCCTGCTTCAGGCTTCTTTCACAGCGGTTAAGGCTTATGATTACGGGTTTAAGGTCAAAGGGGCTGAATTTTGGAACCTTTCTCTTTGACGTGCTCCCTGAGTTCCCAGCCTGTCAAAATTGACACTTGTTCAGTAAGATCGAAGCTCAAAGCATGTAAAACTTACCCGCACTGCGTCGAATGTTATCACTCTCCCACAAACCCTTTTGCAAGAAAAGCAGCAGCCTCTCGGGGAGCGAGCAACTGAGCCCTGAACCCCACAACTTAATTACGCTCTAAACCCTAAGTAGTACAAGAGCATAACTCTGAGCGCGTTCTGTACGCCCAAACTGCATAAAGCAGTGTACCCTGAACTAGAACTGCGTTGCAGTTACCAGAATGTGTTGATATGTAAAGAATGTATGTACAGACAGTACGATTGTTTGCTTATCGTGCCAACTTGATTTATGGTCCGGAGCAACAACCCAGTGGACCCCGAACACTGTTAGGACAGCCTGTCCCTAGGGCCTACGCCCCGAACCCTGAAATCCTAAACCCTAAATCCTAAACTAAACACTAAACCTTAAGTCCTAAACCCTAAATCCTAGACCTTAAAAACCTAGACCCTAAATCCTAAACCCGAGCCCTAAACCCAGTCAAGAAAGCCTCTCCGCAGCCCTCAGCAGCGCGTGGCACTCAGACACCGATGAACTCGACCTGCCACTTTGGAGGGGGAGGAGCTTCGACATGGGGATTTTGTGGCACTCTTATTAAGCCCCAAACATGGGAACCGGGCTGAGGGTTGGAGGCTGCGGGGACCAAACACATAGCATCGTAACAGCAACAACAAAAGAAATGTCCAGAGTTTGCTGTTCTGCTAGTGATACTAGTATTCGCAGTAATACTACACACGGAAGGTCTTGCTCAGTGGCATTCTGATGAAGGCTTTGTATCAGGTTGAGGTCTGCAGTTCACTTCAAAAATCAGCCTGGAGGGGCACATACCCCGTTTGGCTGTATCACTCTGGAACGACACTGACTCTCATTAGTCCGCGGCGGCACATACCCCGTTTAGGGTTTAGGGAGCCCCCGAAAAACAAAGCCCGTTCATTGCGCGGGTGGGTTCTGAGCTTCAGTCACGGCATCCCAATCCGCATCCTAACGCCCTGAAACATAATGCAAATTTCAACTGTAATCCACCTAGACCTATAATACGGTGGTTTTTGTGCTTAACCGTTCCTTAGGGTTGCACTATAAAAATCACATAACTCATAGTAAGAAGTCTACAGCCCAGAGAACCCCCAAATGGTTGAGACACCCCCGAAAAGGACCCTCAGAGGGAATCTAGAACCCCCCCGCTGGGATTTTGCTGGGTGCATTCTAAACCCTCCACCCTCCACCCTACACCCTAACACCTAAACCCTGAACCCTAAACCTGTCTTATCTGGGGCCTGGGCTACCTGGACCTGAACCCATACAAACCCTTAACCCTGTTAACCCAGTGACCTTAGACCCACCTCCGATGCTCCGCCGCCGCTGAAGCTAAAAGCTCCTAAGAAGGCACCAGTGGCTTGCAATTTAGGATTTAGGGTTTGGGGTTTGAATTTCGGTTTAGGGTTCAGTTTAGGGCTTAGGGTTTAGGGTTCAGGGTTCAGTTTAGGGGTTCTAGAGATGTATGCAGCCATAAGGAGGTCACCGGGTCCTTCCTGGGGTCTGATGGGTTCTTTTAGTCCATACAAGACAGGGTTAAGAGCTTAGGGCACCAAAGCCTTTGTTACAAAATAGGGCGGCCAAGCGACCCTAGTTCGGGCATGAGAGCATTATGAAGAGACCCTAGCGTGCCCCGCAAGGATTGTATATTGCTTCCGTTGGGACACTACCAGGTAAAAAGATTTGAGTGGCTTGGTTATTCAGAGTTTAAGGACAACCTAGATAAACCCTAATCCTGAACCCTAAACCCTAAACCCTCCAAAACTGGGAAACTATTGCAGGGACCCGTCGTATAGCCTTACCCGAAATACACGTCCCCGAATTAACATGAAACCGAAAAAGGGTCACTTGTAGACTACTGTCTTTCACAAGAGGGGCTCTACTCTATGGGGTTTCATGCTTAGTTTGGGAGAGAATGCCCTATAAACCCTAAACCCTAAACCGCATATGCTTCAAGACTCAACTTAGTTGACGCAAGCTCCTACACAGACATTGTGCACCTGGGGGCTCACCCGGCTCCTACTGCCTCCTGCTGGTAAGGATTGAAGGGGATTTAGGGTTTAGGGTTTAAGGTTTAGGGCCCCAGAATAGGGAAATCGTGAAACCCCAGAAGAATCCCCATGAGCAAGAGGCAAGACTTGTCACACCAGATGCCTACTTCAGAGGCTTGAAAAATTAGTACCAGTATCATTTTTAAAGTCAGTTTGACATATGAGTTCTTATTCGGATCACAATATTGGTAATTGTTCAGGCTTCCCCTTTCCATATTTTATAGACCCCATATAAGCCGGGGTTCCGTCTTATGTTCCGTTTTCTCGTCCATTTCATTCTCCACTAACCACTCTAGTTACTCGGGCCTCTACATTAAAACCTAAAGTCCCAAGCGTGAGGTGTGTAGGTTAGGTTTAGGGTTTAGGGTTTAGGGTTTGGGGGGGAGTATCTGGGGACGTCTACAGGGGTTTCATGCCCTTATTTTCTACTCAGCACAAGGTAGTTGACCCGCACACTCCAGGGCCCCCAAAACAAACCCTCAATCCTAAACCCTATAGAATCCTATAGACCCTAGGCTCTGCGCCCTAGATCCGGAACGCTAACCCATGACCACCCGTAGCCTGTTTTCCGCAATTTGGTAATTTCCCAAAATAAGGGTTTAGGGTTTAGGGTTTAGGGTTCTACCCCAATATAGACCCCAAAATACTATAATCCTTATTATAGGGACCCCCAAGAAGGTACCCCTAATTTTGGGAAACTACCATTTAGCAATTGCATACGTAGCGCGTGGAAAGCTGATCCTACGCCCTCAGCCCGGCCGAGGCTCTATAGCTTCATGCCATCGGCCGGTGGCCACCAAAGCGAAGATCTGGGGCTGGAAGCCTCCAGTATTATATATTAATTATATATTATTATATATTATTATATATTGTTATATATTATTATATATTATTATATATTGTTATATATTATTATATATTATTATATATTATTATATATTATTATCCGAACGGAAGGCTTCTCAAGACAGGGCTTTTGGGGCTTTTTTTTAACCAGAGGGCTTTTGGGTTTAGGGAGTGGGGTTTGATAAGGCAGTCCTCTAGGGGGTACTATGGCTAAATGGCATGGTCTCCTCTCCTAAATCAGACCATTTGTGTTGAAAATCTTGTACCACGTGTGGGCCTCAAAGCACAGTAGTTCCTAGGAATTCCGTAGAACGTGGATGTAACCCGGAACCCTGAGATACTTTGTTCTTACACCCACTTAAGGTCACATTACCTGCACGTGGCCCAATTGAATTTATTTCCAGCTTCCCAACGTGGAATAAATGAAGACATGCTGGCACTACTTTCTATGCAAACCACCTGTTGAAAAGGGCATAGTTCGTCCATGCGCATTGAGGACTAAACCCCACACCCGTTTCCCAAAAACCCTAAAACTCTAAACGCTTACCCGTACACCTGAAACACCCTTCTCCCTGGTGCGTGGTAGGGATCGGCCGCATGGGATGTGGGGACGGTGAAAAATTGATGCAGGTCAAGGATTACCTATGGACACCTTCCCTCCTTCGCTACTGATGAAGCACCAGATACATTAGAACAAAAGCTATATCATAACTTCCATGTGATTGAAGTTCCTCGTTCCCTGCTAGGTACCAGAAAGCCTAAACCCTGAACCACGAAGATAGCTTCAACGGCATTCCGCTCCCCCATCCGGTGCTAAGCAGCAGGACGCCAAAACCCTTAAACCCAAGCCCTAAACCCCCCCAAGCCCCAACCCTCAACACCAAAACCTTAACTTGCTGGCTCCTTGTTAGTAGGGAATAAGGGAATATACTAAGCATGCAGGGATTATTATATAGGGATTATACTCCCTTCTTCCCCACCAAGAACCACCAAGAAACCTTAAGCTCCCCTTTTTGTACCCGGGACCTTAAGCCCACCTAAACCCCAAATCTTAAACCCCAAACCCTAAACCCCGAACCCTAAACCCTGAACCCTAAACCCTAAACCCCAAACCCTAAACCTACCTTAATAAGCCCCAATCATTTCAGGCCCAGGAGCTTTGCTGACTTCGCTGGAGCCCCGCTGCGGACATCTCGCGGAAGAGGCTCAAAACCTGCTGCTCCGCGGGCTGCGCTGTGAGAATGGGAGGGTCAAGGGTTGGAGGTTTACGGTTCAGGGCTATAGGCATCCCAGGCTGGGAGACTTTGGCTGATACCCACCTATGCGGCTCACAGTTACTTATCCAGTCAAGCTGCCTAGGGGCTAGTAGGGCATAAGGGAATACACTATATAGGGATTGGATTCCCTTCTTCCCTACTAGCCACTAGAACTTCAAAGTGCGGGGGCAAGGTTCGAAGGTCGCAGAAGAATTTTACAACCACACAAGAACCACTAGGTTGGACCCTGAAACCCATTCAAAAATAATAGTATATATGGCCCCCTATTAGAGCCATTAGGGAAAATGTTAAATATCCCAAGGGCCTACCCAGACCACCAAAAGAATCAACCTGAGTTGGCGAAATGGTTCTATTATGGTACCCAATATAGGGTTTACGGGCCCTATAATGGGGAATCAAATGGAAAAGAAAATGGAAAATGAAATGGAAACTGGGATTATATGGAGGTTATTTGGGTAGTATTTTCTGCCGATTTTTCGGGGTTATGGTTTGTTGCCACTTGCATGGCTGAGGCAGCATCGTCATTATGAGTAGGTCGGGGCTGGGGTTTAGGGTTTACGGTTTAAGGGCGAGTACCTGGGATGATGCAAGATGTCTTCCATCAACCATGTGGGGATCTCATCCGGGACTTTCACTCATCAATTCCTTGCATTCTGGTCCGCGTACCATGAGTCGCTCTTTAGAAAGGGAACCCCAGCAGGACCTCTACAAAGATGATTATTGTTTTGAATATTGGGGTGCCAAGGTCGTTTGTGAAATGGTAAGCACAAGCGGCACCTCTTCAAACATCTCGCGTCTTACAGGGTCCAACCCCCAACCCCCGAATGATAATCATCAATATACTTATACTTATACTTAAACCCTAAACCCTAAACCCATTCAATATTAGGGGTAGGAGTGGGCTGTGCTCGCCTGCTGCCATTGCCCAGCATGTTCGCAGATGCTCATCCTTGCTTTGGTGGAGGAGGGTTTACTTGCTAGGGCTTAGCAGGGAATAAGGGAATATAATCCCTATGTCATCCCTATATAGTGTATTGCTGTATTCCCAGTAACCGCAGTAAATTGAGGGTTTAGGGTTGATGCAGGATGGAGACAATCTAGGAAGATCAGCGGGTAGATTAGGGTTTTGGGCCGGCATCCCAAGACCTTTCGAGGATTTCCGCGGCACTCGTTCTGGGCGTTCAGCTAGTACTGTGTGCACCGTATTTTTGCAGAGACCTCCAGCTCCTTACATGAAAGATTCCTTGTAGCAGCCGGCATATGAGGAGGTTATACCTTGCATTGAAGTGGGGGGCCGTAATTTCAGGACGAAAGAGTTATCCCCCCACCCACGAATCGTGTCTTCAGGCCTCATGTATATCATCTATGTATAGATAGATTCCTATCGGACCACTGAGATCGGGCTACATCTGTGAAAGATCCGCTCTTGTGAGTATGTGGGAACAATCAACAAATAGGAGGATAGAGGGGGTATGACAAGGGCTGTATCCGATGATACATCGGGCTACTTCAAGGCTTTGCTCTACCTTTCCCTACTAACCACCATGAAGTCTATGAAAGCTCCACCCTGATTTGGTCAGCATGCTCCAGACCTCCTACACAAGCCAGAAGATGAACGTCATCTAGATTCCGGACACCCCATTTGGGTGTCAGGGTGTAGGGCATGCTCAGGCTTTAGGCTCTTTGGGCTCCAGGTTTAGGGCGGGATGTACTTGCAAGATGACCTCCAAAAAAGGCACTACTCTCCCCCAATGCTTATCCACTTCCACCCGAACCCCCATACGAATTCTCCATCTCAGGGGCTCTTGTAAGAATGATGATCCCTCTTGGGAAGCCCTACATGATACTATGCAGCAACATGCAGCACCCACAAATCAGGCGCCCTGAAAAGGGCCCCTGATTGACAAGCACCTGTACACAACCCTAAACCCTAAACCCTAAACCCTAAACCCAAACCAGCCAAAGTTCGTGACATTGTAGCAGACAAAATCCGGCTGCTCGCACTCTGCGAAGACATGCAGAGATGTTTGCCATTGCTCTGCCTCCCAGAAAATGTTCACCTCACCCTACTTTGTTTCGACACAGAAAAGGGAAGCATTTATTCTTGTGGGTGGGTGGGGTAGGAGGGTTCAGTATTAGGGTGAGGAGGATTCGGATAGGGAATAGTTTGAGCGTTGGAGTTAGGGGGGTTAAGCACGGGAAGGTCTGAGAGTTTACGGTAAGCTTCAAGGCTTGAGGATGTCACTGCCGCGCTACCACTATTCCCCAGACCACTGGTGGGATCTAAAAACTAGTTCCCCTACATAAAGCCTATATAAATCCCCAAGGTCTTCTAGAGGCTCTAATTTTTAGATCCTTTTGAGGTCTGGGTCTTGGAAAAAATGGACTCCCGACCTGGCCTTGCCGCAAGAAACAATGGCGGATGTGTAACATGACCTAGGGCTTTGGACAGTGCAGGGTTTAGGAACTCTGGGGCTTTTTTCCCGCAATAAAGTAGGATTACATAGAATTCTGCTGTTCAAAACAAATTTTATGATTGCCCCCCCAAGCCCTAAAACCCCCCAGTCGGCGCTAAGTCTGGTACGCAGGCATCTCCTTAATTTCAGACGATACCAGATAGCGCTGTCAAGTGAGGTTGCGAGGTTGGGGGGGTGTTGGGGGTGCGGGATTTAGGGGCTTCTGGGTTCAGGAGCGTTTCGGGGGTCCCGGATTTAGGGGCTTCTGGGTTTAGGGGCTTCGTAGGCTGTGGGGGTCTAGGGTTGAGTGATTGATTTGGGAACTTTCTCTTAAGCAGGGGCCTCTGCTAGGCTTCAAGAGATGGCGAGAAACCCCCAATTTGAGTTTCATTATATCTCTCTACTTTGCAGGGTTCCTGCTTAAGTAGCACATTTTGTCCTATAGCCACCCAATATGGAACCCTGAACCCTGAACCTCTAAACCCTAAACCCCTAACTCCTAAACCCCTAAACCCTAAACCCCGAGCACCAGGAACAGGACCGAGCCGCATGTTGGGCGGCAGCCGCATGTCCTCAGGGATCAAGAGCCTATCTGCTGTTCTATTCTATGCCTCCCTTTAAGTCGGGCTTAGGACATTTCATAGAAGCATATAGGATATGCATATATATGTATATGTATATGTATATATATAGAGCGGGTTTTCCCAAGGAATTACAAGGATATGTAGATTTTAAGCGCCTACCGACTTGAGGGCACTTTAAAAAATTGCAAAGAAAATGGGAGCTACTACATGATTCCGGTAGGGTTTGACCATGGTCTGGCGTAGAATGCATCTAGAACAACAGAACCTCCCTCGATCAGGTTTGGGGATTGGCAGCAGCAGCAGCAGTAGACGTGGGCAGTAGCAATGGCAGCAGGGAGAGTAGCAGCTCCGGCAGCTTTAGGAAAAGTAGGAGTAGGTCTGCCACTGAATCACCCTTCTGCAACAGCCTTGTCCAGGGATCTCGGCCAGTCTGCTGCCACACTGCCACTGCTTAGTGTGCTGCGACAACTTCACTATCCGGTGCTCAGGTACTATTTCATACAGAATAACATAGAGTAAGCTGCATCACCCTAAAAACCCTGAACCTTAAGCCGAAGCCCCATAAGCCGAAGCCCTGAGCCTGAATCCTCAACCCTACGCCCCCTAAATTACTAAAGCCCTGAGCCCGAAACCGCTTCCCAAGCCCAGGGGTCCGCCATAGACGCAAGATGCTGGAGGCTTTCCTTCCAGCACTCGCCCTGCTGCATGGCAGCCAGGGCGCTGGCATGGAGAAGAACCTGGTAGGATGTCATGTGGAGGTTTCCCAACATTAGGGGTAACCTTTTTCCATATTAGGGATTACAGTACTTGGGGTCTATGTTGGAGTCCCCCTTCCATTCCCCGATGCGCCCTAAATCCTAAACCCTTGCTCGAGGGAGTGGATTATTCGGGGAGGGGACTACACACTAAACCCTCAATCCCTGAACCCTAAACCGTAAACACCTAAACCCTAAACC
>CAJNIZ010046063.1:29935-41864 GCA_905231905.1 Symbiodinium pilosum | reverse complement strand
CAGTGCAGACGCAGACTGCCGCCACCGTCAGCGCAGTGGTCAGGTTCAAAAACTCTCTCATGGCTACCATTTCTTTCAGAAAGGGTGCTGGAGCCTCCTGGCCTGCAAAGATGCGCACTTAAAAATTGCGGCTGTCTCAAACTCAAGCGCAACATGAGCCAATTGCAAACAGCGCCAGCACTTTTCTGTCATGGGTGCAAACCAAGCTTGAATGATGTGCAGCACCAAGTTCGGCTACGTAGTGTAGAGGCGTAAAACTTGAAGACAACATTGTCATGAGGGACATCAACAGAGAAACTTGTGGAAAGAATCTTGAAACGTGGCCGAGTAGTTCCCTCACAACCTGATGTCCGAGGACACTGCCATCATCTATGCCGCAAGGTTGAGCTGAATCACTCTGCAGCTGTCAATGCTAACAGCTTGACTGCTTGACATACACATCTGACTCACCCTGTGCAGTTGATTCATCATGACCACCACACGTGTAGCAGAAAATTCCTATAATCAGCCACAGCGATAATGGAATCGCTCAGGTGTTTCCCATGAGCATTAAATCACTTGGAGTTTTGCCTTGGATGTCCGATGTCTTATCTATGTCAGCGATGTTTGATCTATGTCAGCTTTAGCTGCTGTGGCTTAGCTCGTGTCAGAGGCTGATTCCAGTGTGCTTCACGACAAATGCCTTCAAAAGCGTTACCAAGCAGCCAAGAGACCTTCAGCATTCCAAGGTGGCATCACACTTGATACCATACCTGCTGTAGCTCGTTGCAAGTTTCAGGTGCAGCATGCGCATGGTGAACTTGCAGCTCTTATTGTCGATGTCTTTCCGGGACAACTCACTGTTGCAAGCATCTGGGGCTGCTGCTTCGCTTCTGGAGCGTTTGCTGGTTCAGCATGCCTAGACATACTATCTAGCCACAACATGCTCACAGCAGTCAAAGTCAAAGATATGGATGCCAAATATCGAACTAGCGCTGACTGCAAGGTCGGCTTTTGCACTGGAACATCAGGCCTGAAGAAGCTCATGAGCTTCAAGGTCTCGTTGGCCGCTGCTTTGCAGCTTTCTATCCTTCACAAGGATTGTGCTTGCGCAGTGTGTCAGCACGTGCAGGCAGATCACATGCAAGTCTTGCAAAGTGGCCTGCTGGCGGCAGTGGCCTTCGTCCACTGCATAAAGTTGCGTCCCATCTCCGAGTCCATACTGGACCAGTAGGTCCTAAAGCTGAGTTGACCGTGCCTTGAAGACTGGACCTGCCATCTGCCTCTCAACAATACGCAACCAAGCAATTCGTCCTGCACGCTTCGTACGCCGACGTCCTTGGTGAAGGCCAAGGTGAGCAAAGAAATCACAAAATCGTCTACAACGATTTGCAGACTTGTTTCACTGAGAGGAACGTCAGATGCTTCAGTGCTAGTGCGGTCGAGGTACACATTGTAGCGCTGCGTCAGGACAACACTGTGCAACAAGTCCTCCACTGGAAACCAAGCGCACATGTGGGACGGCTTGCAGATTCTTGAGCAAGTAAGATTCAATTATTTCACATGAGCGGACTTGCTGCTGTCAAGCACATGCAACAATTGCTGCCAGCCTGGCCCAAGGATACTAGACTTGATCCTGCTTGGGACTGTCGTCATAAGAACTGTGTCCTTGACTTGGCAGCTGCTGGACTTCATCGTTGTCAAGATCTTGGAACCTCATGGAGGTGCCAATATGCCCCAAATGACAGGCACTCCAGCGTTGATTCCATCATACTTTTTGCGCATACTGGATGCTTAGCAGGCGGCATTTGGCTCCGGCACTTGTCTCTTCCGACTCGCCACCTTCACCTGCTCAGCTGAAGGCAAATAAGCAGCGGAGAGACTTTAAAAAAAATGATTCTTGAAGTCTGGCAGCATGTGGGGCGAATTTCAACTGTCTGCTGCCAAGCTGCTGAGCAAGCTTGCCTGGCCCTGGTTGCCTGCGCACTACGTTTCACCAACTGGGCTTAAGAAGGCATCCGTTAAGGATGCAAGGCCTGCTGCAATGATAAGATCCCCATAGCCGATGCAAGCACGAGGGTTGCTGGCAGGCACCTGGCAAGGTCCCAATGCAAGGATTACATGTTGCTTGACGCTTGACATCCATCTTGACGTCTTGCCTTAACACAGGAGTTTTTCTCGTCAACCTCCCCAAGCCACTCCGATCGCGGAACGTTGTAAAAGGTGATTGGCTTTGAGCCTTATCATCCAACGTCGAGAATTCCACAGTGCTGTTACGACATATAAGTTAAGTGGGCATCTGCAAGTCCAGCTGTGGAAACTAGGAGGCAACAACAAGATGAGCAAACTTGGAAATCTTAAACACATATCTGGGCACCATTCAGCCCAGACACAGGTCGAGCAGAGCTGGTCCTTGCGTGCGTTTGAGCGGTACACCTGGAAAGGCAGCTCACCACCACCATTTGCCCTCTTTGAGGCCTCTAATTCAGGTTAGCCTGCACATTGTGTCTGGAGGGACCAGGCTACAGGTCAAGACGTGACAAACAGCCAAGAAGCCTACTACACATTTGTGATGCCAGCAACACGGCAGCAAAAATTGACAACATCTGCAGAGTTGCCTGGCGCATGGACATCAAGAGGTCCATCATGCCTGCACAAGAGGAGACGATGTCCATTTGATCAACGAACACCGAAAATTAGAGAATACAATTTGAAACTCATGTCCAGGACAAGACATACAAGACATGAGCCAACATAAAACTAAGAGTTCTTCTTGCTGCAAGCTGCCAAAATGGGCAAAAGCCACCGGATCTGTTGTGGCTTCTGGAAGATGCGCCATGTCACCACCTGCTCAGAGCAGTAGACTCTCATGTACGGCCAAGGTTGCTAATACCATAATACCATCTAATACGGGAAAGCATTTGCTTGCTGGGAGTTGTCGTCTCATGGTTCTTTTTATGAGTCTTCATCTTGCAGGCAGTCGCGGCGAGTTTCAGAGGGCATGCTTCAGCCGCAAGTTGCAGCGTCTATTTGCTGCATGGCAGAAAGCACCTGTATTGACATTTAGATTGCTCGCAGCGCGCCTACCATGAAATGCACATCCGCGATGATTCCTCGGACCTGAACAGCAAATCATGCATGCGACTGCCATCCTACTCTCCTGTGGCCGCGACATAGCTTATTTGCTAGATTGGTTTTGTGTTGTATGCGGATATCTGCAGCTTGCAGACCTGGAGGCATGAAAGCTAGACCCCTCTTGAGCTTCTGGAACAAGCCCAGGGCCCTGTGTAACTCAAGCGCGTTTGACTTCAATTTGCAGCAAGCGGCCCAGGATTGGAAGTCTTCAAGCGTCCTGTCCTTCTTGGTTGCAGCCTCGGTATGTCAAACAGGTTGCCTCACCAAAGTCTTGCAGCTTTTCCTGTAAAACCTCTCTCTAACAAGGCTATCCCGAGGCCGGAGGCCTAGTGTGTTCTAGGAGTAAGTTAACCCTCCCCCTACCCCCTCCCCGTGCACACGATTCGGAGGAAAGGGTTTAGTCAGGTTCTGGTCGGGCCAAAAAGCACGGATTTGGGGGGGGGTCCAGAAGGGGGAGGGTCAGGGGAGTCAGGGCGGGTGCAGCTCACTTTTGCGTTGCAGTTCATGAGCGGCATTTTTCATTTTAACATCGAATTGAGTGTCACGCGCAATGTTGCAGGTTCCCTCTCGGCGCCAGGCCGAAACACAGATTTGGGGAGGAGGGGGGAGTGGAAGCCATCTCTCGCTTGAACCACACTTGCCGAGGCAGTCTCGCTGTAGCGATAAAATTACCTTTCATGGACAAGCAACGAGCAGAACGGGCAGTGGAAGAAGATTGGCATACCTGAGCTGTCTAGGGCTAGGAAGCGCCACCATCTACCACAGCTTGCCCCAACGAGCGTGGTCACGCCTGAAGCTTAGTGCAACCGAGCGGATTTTCACTTGCTGTACTTGCTGTCACGTTGCAACTCCGGGGCCCTGTTCAAGCAGGCCGAGCCTCAGCTTGCAGCTTGCGGATGTCAACTGCAAAGCCACGTGCCAAGACCAAAAACAGCTGTCGCCTGCGGCATCCAACAAACCGTTCCCCCACCACTCCGTCAAAGCCTTGCAACCAACTTGGAAACGGAAGTGCAGAAGCAACCTCTTTGCCTGCATGCCTAGCACTCTCTGACCATGGCCTCACGGCATTTGATGGCGAGAGCATGCGAAGGCATATTGCTTTCCAATTCGAGAACGTGAAGTTCTCAGAACTTGGGACACACATGACCCAAGTCCTTTTGTGTCTTGGTCTTAGGCACTGCTTAAGATGAGGTATACATGTGCTGAACATCATAGTAAGACATACGTCGACAGGCCCTTTAATGAGGAACCAATCTGAAGGTGTACTTCTTTCAGCAGGGCATGGATACATATGCAGCCAAGCAGCAGTCGTAGCTGTGGATGTCGCTGCCCTGCGTCCAATCAGCACCAACTCCGTCTGTGACCTCCACAGCAGCCAGGAACAGATTTGCACCAGGCCTGGTGATATTACAAACACCAGGAGTAAGCAGTCTTCTACTCGAGGTCAAAAAACCATCACTGCTTCCGTCGCCCTCAGGATATTGCAAATTGAGGCTGCAGCACAGTCTGTCCAAGCATCCTCAGCGCTGTCCTTATTGCTGAAGGTGACTCAAAGCTTGTAAGTACTGCGGCCTAGCAGAAGCATGCAAGTCTGTTAGCTCAAACCGTCGTGCCTACGGCTTCAATGCATATGCATGACAAGCAGCGTAGCAGTACTTCTCCTCCACGCCCCACAATGCACCGAATCTGCTGGCATTCCAGACTTTCGAGTCTCGGCACAAGAGAACAACTCAAAGCTCGATAGACCTTTACACGTAGCCAAAACTACGCGATTCCGCTCGCTAAGCTGCTTGCCCAGAGCATTGCCGGGCTCACGGTAAGGATTCCAATATGGCAAGGTGACATCACAGTCTCCGGACACCCTGAGCTGATAGCAAGGCCGTGCCGCAAAGGCTGTCAAAAAATTGCATACAGCCGAGCAGCTTCTGCAGGCTGGTTTCCAAGTCATACAACATCCTGCGATGACACATGAGGAAGTCCTCCTCATCTTTGTGGCATCGCCTCGGGCTGTCAGGCTTTCCGGCTGACTTTTCTTTGCTCTGAAAGCCCAAAAACCGAGGGGCATGTTGGAGGCACGGAAGGAATCCCACGTGTCAGGATAATCCTCTGCACCTGGTGTAGGTGAGACGGACAATAACAAAAAACTGAGCTTTAGCTTGACCTGCACCAACCTGCAGGTACTCACGGCTCGCAGGAATGATCTGAGCACTGGGCAGAGAGCCTTCCCAGCACACTTGGACTCCACCTGGTGCACAAGCCAGTACTCACATTGCCCATGCTGGTACTTCGAAGTGTTCGTTAGGCAAGGCTTGAGCGATCTCAAGACCTACGAGCCGCAGAACAACAGCCTTCTGGCCACAAGCTACTGGCCATAGCAAGACAACTCCAGAAAGCTCGGGTATTCCAGGAATTGCAAAGACAGTTTCCATCATGTCAGGCTGGGCCTCCTTTGAAGGACCAACACACGAATTGCATCCTACCCGCCTTCTTCAAGAGATTCGCCGCTCTAGCAAAGCTCTGGAATTCCTTGTCGCTCCTTGCAGGCACATCTCAGCCGGTAGCGGCAGAACACAACATCACAAACACGAGACCTTGCGCTACGCAAACCTGTTAATGACAGAAACTCTGCAGTAAGGGTGGGTGGGCGGCCAGGCACTCATCTGGAATGAAGATCGCGTCTCACGCAGCCAAGGCACAAGCTGTGCACCTCTTTCCGTATTCTTCGCTGCAGGCCAAACACGCGCCCAGAAGAATCCTGCAAGAGCACTCACTGTGCGACAATGGAGACAGATTGTACAGAACTAGCCTTGACTGAAATGCGTTCGCATGTCTCAACTGATGTCAGGCCTGCGGACGGCAGTGCTTTTCGCTGCCGTCAGGTGGATGTCGCGAGTCAGAGGTCCGAGTGTTGCCTGTCAAACGGCAAACTGCTAGGAAATGTCATTACTGTATTCTGCGGTCTTTCTGGACTTGTCCCCTAGGCCGCAAACTGTCGGGCCTACTCGATGGCTCTTGTGGGCATTCTCGTGGTGGACTCTCCTGTAGTGGGATCGTCCGTGGTGAGCCTGCCCATCACGGCAAGGAACTCGGTTACAAACAGAGCCGGTTGCACGAAACTCTCTGCAATCAACCAAAGGATCAACTGCACAGCTGGCAAGCTGCAAATTGCAAGTGGGCAGGATCTTTTTAAATGAGCCTGGTTCTGCTGCGACGCCTTAGTTGCAACTCTAGTGCTTGCCGCTGTCAAGTACGATGCGAGCTTCCTCGATGCGAATAACGCATATGCTCAGTTTGAATGAAACTCGCCATCATGACAGCGGCAGCAAGTACTTGGAAAGTTAAGTCGATATCTTCGGGGAAATGTTGAAGGGTCACATCAACAGCTGGTCAAAATAACTGAGCTGCATTTTCAACATCAACAGCCATGTTAAAGTTTGCAAACAAACCATCTGCTGCTTGGACGCTGTGACTTGCAAGGCTGCGAGTTGGTCCGGGCAGCTCTCATTGACAAGCGAAGCCAACACGACCTACGACTGCGCGATGGATGCCTACGTTCTAGGTTCATTACCACTGCCATCTAACGCCAAGCCCCGAGTAATGAGACGAAACAGTTTACATGAAACAAGTTCCCTACCAAATCATCGTTGACTGCGTGCATCTGGCTGCCCCGACTTGTGACTACATGCACATTGCTAGCCAGCGACAACACACCTACAAGCGCTAGCCCTCCACAAACCGGCAGTCAGGCATTATGAAGCCAAGCAGCTGAAAGGACGTTCACGAGCACTATCTGAAAAAACAGCATCGCCTCCGTGAACCTGTGCAACGTTGGCTGCCAACCGATGAGCATCGCAAGCTGCAATCCATGAGTACCTTTGCCCGGCCTTCGGAGGGAAACTGTTGCGATTCGGTGGTGTGAAACTGCATCGAGGCCACGATGCATGCAAAAGAAACCCATATGGCCGCGAAAGAACGTCCAGATAACACGCACACCATGCAGCCCAAGGCATGAAAGTGCAACATTGGGTCCAGCGCAACTACAAAACAAAATCTGATGAATGCGCAGAGTGCGTATACAAATGATATACTCCATATAGTATCTCATCCCCATTAACAGCCAATCAAAAACATTCGGTCGTTGCGAAAATAATGGCTCGCGAACCGCAGGGTTTTTCTTTTACTGCACGATTTAGGACGTAGAGTTTAGGTTGTCAGTTTTGGGCTTCACGATTGGTTAGGGATTCGGGATGATTAGGGATTAAGGCATCAAGGGCATGGGATTGGCAAGCTGTGGCAGCTGTGGCCGCGCACTCATTGGCTGCAGATCCACCCCGGCAAAGGCACCCTACCCAAAACCTAGACATGCGGGTTTCTACAAGCTACTAATGAGTTTCTATAGTTTCTCTCGTACGCCTTCAGAATCAAGCCCTCGCAGCTACCCTAGCTCCAACCATCACTCGGATCTTGGCTACGCCTGCGATTGGCTTCTGACCTGACAGAACCCCATGAATGCACACAATATGCACACACTTAGGCTGATCACCCGAGAAACCCAGCTACCTCTTCATAGGTTGCAAGTAATGCCCGCGTATTAAGTGAGGATGCAACAGCGCACTGTGCACGCAAGTCCATCAAAACTCTCACGCCTGAACGCCTGCCATGCAATCCCTGAGTTCTATGCCACAAACGCCCACACGAACTCAGCGTTTGACCCGCCACTAGCGCGGGGGGAAGGCGCGTAGCAAGAAAAAGTCGTCTTTCTTGGTCGCCTCGGCTCAACACCACTTCAATGCCTACACTTCCAAGCGTCAATCCTGAGCACATGGCAGTCTCCAGCACGTTGACCCTGTGCTGCAGCCATGCCTTCTCCTTGGAGATCGCAAATCTCAGGAAAGTCGAAAGAGACACGGGAATTTTGTATGTGTTGCCTGCGTTACTGTTGGGCACTTGAAAAAAATACCCCGTGATGCCAGACCACCCCATGCAACTGCTGATAGCAAGTTGATGCCAAACTCCACCTCTGTGAAGAAATCATGCCAAAAAACGGTCCAGTGCTGGTCGCACGTCGCCCGCAAGAGCAACATGATGTTAGGTTCCGGATCAGTGTAGTATGAATGGTATGAGGATCGTAACTCCAGAGTGAGCACATTGAAGCTTGACTGTCAAGTTCGCGGCCACCGGCTGTGAAGAAGTACAGCACCGAAAGCATTACCCACAGCAAAAAAAACTTGAAGCCCAACTCGCGGGGCTTATCTCTTTACGACTACCTCGCAAGGATTCCCTGACAAATGACGAAATGACTTCATGGAATCAACCCAAGGGCCCACCTGAATCATCCTGAATCTTTACCCCAGGTAGCCCCTGAGGAGTTATGTTTATGGCTCCTTCAGATTGCCCCCCTCACATGTACACTCAACAGTTTTCACCCAAACACACAAGCAAAAGCATAGTGGCAAGGTGCTTCTTCGCTCTTCTGCAGAGCCTTCTCCAGGGACTCGACGTCCCTGCCACCCATGCAAAGTTCCATGCGTGGTCTTGCAGATGCACACCTGGTAAACGGCCTTTTGTTGGCAGGATCATTCTTTTCTTGTGGTGGCTCTTGCAACTGGTCGCTTCCTCATGCAACACTGCACAGGCAACTACAACTTATATCGCAACAGAGCAAAAATAGCACACTGCTTATATACACATCACACACATTCTCGGATAGCACTGCGCGTCAAACAAGCGGGTCAGTGGGTCATTGATGAGTAACTGGAACAATGCATCAAGCTCGGGTCCTTGACATCCGCTTCGAATCGATGATTTAAAAGACTCATAACCTGCGCAATACAATTACAAAATGGTCAACATGGGTATGAGTATGGCTGAGCACCTTGACATGCACACGCTCTTTCTTTGCGCAGCGTGAGCTTCAGCAGAACCGCAACAAATCATACAGAGCTTGCTGCAAAAAAAAATCTGGAGGACTCTGCCAAAGTCCACAGCTGCCCAACCGAATCTGCGTAGGTTCTCTTAGGATTATAAGAATATCTGCGAGCCAGGGGTTGTAAATCTTGAAATAAATATTTTCGCAATGTTTTTTACAATTTTTTTTGCAACTGGGATTGCATGTTTAACATTTTTTGCAACTTTTTCTTCGAGAAAAACATGCTGTAATTTTCTCTTTCACTAATATGAAAATTTTGAATATTCTGCTTGCGGTAAGAATTCTATTGAGAAGGTACACATGGAATCCAAAAATTCTGTTTGGCAGAAATCTTCCAATTTGACCAATCGAGAAACATTTCCTCTAGAATACAAACTTGGTTGGAAACAGCGGCTTGCAGGAAAATTGGAATATTGAATTAATGAATATTGGATGGCAGGATCAGCTGACATGGTCGAGGCAAATCCTAGTTGCTAGTTTCCAGACTTTATTCCAGACAATTAGATTTCTAGGATTGAGAATTCAGGAACATGGCCTCAAGTCCAACCCCTGGCATCCTTGATTCTGACAGCGGACAGCAGTGTGATTGAAAACCTTTTCCAAACTTTCAGAATTTCAGATAAATAAAACACGGAGCCAATCTGAGGCGGTTCACTTTTTTGCTCCGCCTGAGAGACGAGCGGTTGGCTTTGGAACACATGTGCTAGGCAAATTTACGTATTTCTCGCGGCATGGCGAAATTCACGATCAAGATTTACACTTCGTCAGGCATCAAATTTGTTGAGCCAGTGGCATGCGCTGCTTGCTATCCCAGCTGGGAATACAGGAAGGCTTGCCAAGAAGTGTCGTGTGAGCGCAGAAGCATGTTGGATAACAGTAACATGTGGCTGGGTGATTTGTAAGTGGCAGAGGGTCTATGCGCAAATGGTGCCAGAAGGCAGTGGCAGTGGACTATCGAGAACAAAAATGCAATGTCGTATTTGGCAGATCTGGATAGAGCCAGAAGACACCTACCACACACAGCAACTGAATAAAACATTGGTTGAGGGTTTAGGGTTTAGGGTTTGGGGTTTAGGGTTTTAGGGTTAGGGTTTAGGGTTTAGGGCCTAGGGTTTAGGATTTAAGGCATCACAGCATCATAGCATCATGGCATCATGTCATGGCATCATAGCATCAAAGCATCAAAACATCATAGCATCATAGCATCATGGCATCATAGCATCATGGCATCATGGCATCATAACATTTCTACCTTGACTAAGTATTTCGTTGGTGGGCTACCCAAAACATGTACTGTTGCACGCTTACCTGGCTTACCTCTACCTGGGACTTGGGAACAATCTCAACCTCGACTTCATCTTACGCTTGGAGGTTAGCACGGGGCCTGGGGCATGAGACTGATCCGGTTGACAACCGCTACACTACATGACAATGGCTTAAGCCTTACGCCTTACACAACCCTGGGCCCTGGACCGCCAGACTTGTTTTTCAGGCATCGCTTCTTTGAAGGACGAGCGAGGGTCTGAAATCTGAGGGCATCACTTCAAGCAACAGTTTGGCTTGCCATCGAAAAGAATCAAGGCCATTTGCCTTGCATAAAGCGAAGGCGTCCACATGACACTGGAACAAACATGCCATGCGTATGGCACGGTAACATACACCGTACTTAAACTAGATTCGCTACAGGTACAGAGACGAGGGCCTAAAGGTGAAACAAAGAACCGAACTGTTACGTGTAGTTACAGACAGAATGTAGCCGTACAACATAGCCCAGCCGTCGCACGGTCACCACTGGAAAGAATGCTGGCACCTGCTGCGCAAGCAACAGGAAACTTTTCAAGCCCCTTTGGAAGCTGCATCGGGCAGTGAATGCATTAATGCACAAAATCGGACATGCTGCTACCCAAGGTGTCACCTCAGCTTGTTTTACATTGTGACACCTCTCCTTCTGCTCTGTCTTACAGTCTTACCTTTCTGGGGCACATGAGCAAGAAAACGACATTTCATTAAACTAGCAACTGGCAGGGTGACTGGGCGAGCCTGAACGCCTTGAGCCAAGAGCCTTGAGGTGGGTTAACATTTAGGGGTCCTAAGGGCAGTCACCGAAAAGATTTTCACAGCAATTTCAAAACGTGTTTTCAACCCTTGCAGAAAACGACATGACAGCACTGACATGCAAACGATGCGCACTCGGATGTTTTCTCACGCAGTGTGTGAAGTCTATCTCCAACCTGAACCTTTGACCTGTGCTTGCGAACCTCGCACTGGTGCCTAAGCCGAACCTTGCACCTCTGACCTTGGCACGTTGCACTGAAGTAAGCTGGCAGGCGTGTGACGCAAATCCCCCAACAAGAACGCCCGTACGGCGACTCAAAGCAAGAAGGAAGGTAGTTTAATTACAACCCGGTCGAGACAGGCAGGGGGTTGAATGCCGCCTCGCGGACCCTGGCCTGTCCGCAAGCTCTACAGCAAGTTTGTGTCATTAACGACTGCACCACCTGGGCGGGCATGGGTGGGTCCAAAACTGATTACTCAAGCCAAAACTCACAAGAAAACAAGGTCAACCTTTGCAAGTGGAAATTTCCAGGCAAGCAGTTGCATGCTGAAGACCGAAGTTTTAAAGAACGAAAATCCAAGCATGGTTTTTGTGTCCTGAGGCACTGTGGCCGGCACACAAGGAACTTCCCGGGACACTGCCCCTAAACCTAAAGGCCCACCCACCACCCTCAAGGCTCCCAGACTCACTCATGGACAAGTCCAGTCCATTTAGGGATCCTAAGGGCAGTCACCGAAAAGATTTTCACAGCAGTTTCAAAACGTGTTTTCAACCCTTGCAGAAAACGACATGACAGCACTGACACGCAAACGATGCGCACTCGGATGTTT
>CAJNIZ010046063.1:18876-29885 GCA_905231905.1 Symbiodinium pilosum | reverse complement strand
GCAGGCGTGTGACGCAAATCCCCCACCCAAAGGGAACAGCGCACTCCTGGCAAGCTTACCACGCGGTCTTGGTAGCTTCCTTCTCACGCCTACCTATAGCTGCCTCTTTGGTCTTCAAGGAGACCAATGTAGCTCTTGCCTGAATGAACTCGGCCCTCGATGCATCAAGATCAGCACGAAGCCCCAACGGAAGCATCGCGAAAGTCAGTTTGACACGACGCTTAGGGTCAAAGGCATGGAAATCGCCATTGGTGAGATCATCAGCCCAAGTGTTTTCTTCACGCGGACGCCAATTAAGCATTAACCTTTTGTTCACCTTGCGCAATGCCTTGCTCGCTGCCATCTGTATCCCAAACAATGGCCACTTGTTCGACAGGCCCTTGCGCTGGACCTCAGGGGTCGAACGGTTGTCCGTCTCCCCACACACAAAGACCTGCATGCAGTCCTGTGCTCCCGGGATCGGCTGCGCCAAATGCCCAAAGGCAACCAATGCTGCAAGAGACGCCAAAAGTTCAGCGGAAGTAGAGGCCCAACCAGACTCTCCATCCTTAAACAGGCAAGGCAGGTCGCTAGGGAAAACCTTTAGGGAAAACCAGGGGGAAAGCACCGGGTCTAGGCCTAGGCCGGCCTTGGTAGACCAGCCACCTAACACAACCCTACCGGTCTCACACTTGGCATCCGTCCTGAATGACTCGCGCGGAGCCAGCCACGTCTGCTTCACTGACTGCAGGCCGTTTGAAGATTTCAGCTCATCTCTGACGTAGCACAAGGAGATGAAAGCCATCGCAGGCAAGCGTGCAACAGTGCCCCGGCGCAGCACGGCATTGAAGGCGAACAGAGGTGCCAAGAAGGGACGAATCCAGCTGAGCAATCTTGCCACGAAGTTTAGCCTCCCCAGGAACTCGCTAAACCCCCGGCCCGTTACGTACCAGTTGTTCTTCTCGGCATTTCCGATCCATTCCAGAACCCACTTGACCCGCTTTGGTGAAAGGCCAGCTGAAAAAGTCTCGTACGACAAATAGTATCCGATGAACTCGGCCACCAGACCCCCTTTAAATTTGTGGAATGAACCATCCACAAGACAACAAATTTGTCTGCACCCATCACAACAATGTGAAGATCATCCACGAATCCACAAAGATCACCGGGAGATTCCATCTTGGGCCAAGAACTCTGAGGACCCATCTTCCAACACATCCAAACCATCGGGTCCAAAGGATCGCCGCGGAACTCACTCCGAACGTCCCGACACAATTCAACCACTGACCCTTCTGTGGGCCTGCGCGATATCGGCACATATGCAAAAGGCCACCTCCTTTGCATCAGCTGCACGCAACCACTTCGAAAATGTCTGCCGGACCTGCGACCTCCAACCGATCAGCAATCTGTATTCTATTGTTCAGGTTGATGCCGTGCGTGGCATCGTGTAGGGGTCTTACATCGCCGTTCGGTTTTTTGATTGCCCCCATCGCTGCTATGAGGAGCTGGTCGGGCCCGAACTCCTGTTTAACAGCTCCCTAGTAGTTGCAATCATCATCCCTTGCTCTGCATCCTTGCGGAACTGCGCCTCTAGCTGTTCAGACGACAACTCGGCCGAGACATAGTTGGACATGATGGGATCGAAAGGGGTCTCACCCAGCTTCCTTGATTTCAACCTCCGCCTGAAAACCTGTGGCACGCGCGGCAATGGCTTGTCATGCCCAAGAGGCATACCGTTTGCATGGCACTCCTCCCCTTGAGTGAGGATTGCCCAGTCTGGGTCGCCCAAAATTTGAAGGGACTGTGCAAGCAAGTACAAGTAAAACGGCTGCCTTTCCGGAACCTCCAATGCTCCTGCTGGGCCACTGAGAGTCGCTGCAATGCTCTTACGTAGACCAGACAATGCTTCTTCAGAAAAGGGTGAGCTCAAGATTTTCCCGGTTGCCAGCATGAATGAGAATTTCTTCACATCCCCCAACTGCTCACGAACGAACCTTTCAAGGAGGTTCCTGACTGTCCTTGCATGGCCTGTCTGCGCTGCATCCATCAGACGTTCCCTGGCTGCAGGGGTCCACCTGCCAGGAGAACACAGGCCGAACCCATCCACAATCTCGCGTTTGCACATCTCGAACCTGCAAATCATTGGCTGAACGAAAGCGCCGCTTAAGGACGGGTTGAAGGGTTCCTCTGGCTCTTCGACTTGGATGGGCCCCGCACCACCTTGATGCTCGTCATCACTAGAGATCACCTCCAACTCATGACGCGCCTGAGAACCTTTATGCACCTGTTGCACCTGCTGGGTTGCTTGGCCTGCATCCCGTGACATGTGATGCACCTGCTGCTCTTGCTGCCCCGCCAAGGCTGTGCCACACACTTGGACAACGTGTTTCGCAAGCTTGCCTGAAGCCAACGAAGATTCCCCCGCCGAAGGGGCTGAAGGCAAGTGAAAGCCAACCAACTGCAAGCGCTGGGTGTTTGCTGCACGGCAAAGACTCAATGGATTCCGGCAAATGTGCGATGAGAATGCACCTAGTACCTTGCCAAGGCTCTGTAGCATGATAGCGGGTTCGTGCATGCACGTATGCTGGACCAGGCTGCAACGGAAGGATTTCCCCACGCATCCATGTTTCATTCCCACGCTTGCGGTGATGAAAGGTCAGCCTTGGGATCTCTAAGGACGTCCCACTCGTCCACTTCAAGATGAGAGCCATGGATTTTACTGAATTCGCACAAATGCCACGCAATGTCCCCAGAGCGTTTCTGCCCAGCAAAAAGATACAGCACGCGGAGTCAGTTGTTGCTGTCCGTGGCTTTGGCGTTCGCCTTTGCAAAGTGTTCCTGCCAATGCTTCCAAGTTGGATGCTGCCCAAAGCATCCACGAACCTGACAGCAATGAACCATCCCGCAATCGCCTGGACACCCCGACGTTGAGTAGGCGAAGCATATCATCCTACCATCCGGAGTGCGGCTGGCAAGCTCGCCGTGGCCTTGCCCTTTGCCCTTCTTGCCCTTCTGTTCCTTGCCTTTGCGGGAGTCCTTCCCTTTGCCTTTGCCAGGTCCCTTGTCATTGCAACGCCATTTCCATGGCTGTCCGCTGAGACGCTCATACCACCAAGTGTTCGGGGCAGGCATGCCACGATGCTGCAACGCAATCGGTGATGTAAAGAACTGCTCTTTGAGCTGGGCATCATTCTGCACCTCCAACAGCGTGTCCTTGAGAGCTCGACTGTCTCGAAAGGCACGTTTGACGGCCTCCTTTCGAAGCTCAAACTCGTAATTGATCATCACCGTCCAGGGAGGACGCAATGCCACTTGCTCCGACTTGCCTTTCCCTGACGGCGAGGGGATCTGCATCAGGTAAACCTTGTCACCCAGCAAGTAATTGCTGTAATCATGTAATCGAGCCAGACAGACGGCGTCAGATCTTTGAAGAAGACCTTGTTCTTGTATTTACTTCCCAGGAACACCCAAGTGTTTCCTTCCACGCGCAAAGCAGTACGAAGATCTTCTGTGTTCTGTGGCAACGATCCTTTGTTGCGTTGCTTGACGATCCTGACATGTCCTCCAGCGTCAACACTGGTTTGTACGCTGAGGGTCTTCACCTTCCGTTTGCTGGTGACATCTGACAGGGGCGACGCCACAATCTCACCATTCTCGACTTCTTCCATTTTGGTCGAAAGATAATCAGCCGACGGCTCAACCACTTCATCAAGACTCCCAAAAGTTTTCTCGTGTGAGATTCGCATGGCTTGATGCTCCGTTTGGGTGATCGGCCGGCTGACTCCCAATACCCTGGCTTCTGCTTTGAGTTCACTCTCCTTCGCACTGAACTCACGGCATGACTCCCAAGCCGAAACCACTGAGGCCACCGCTGCACGCGTGTCTTGGTTGGTGGCTTCGAGAGAGTGATCTGCCTTAAGCGCAGCTCTCACATCCGACCTGCTATCAGCATAAGATTCTTCACGTTCTTGAAACGCTGACCAAGCTTGTACTGCAACCCGACAGGAACGCCACATTCATTAAAGATGTGGAGCAGCTCAGCGGTCAGATTTTTCTCAAAGTAATCCAGAGCAGCGTCCTGCGTCACACCTTCCGGGAGATCCACTGCACTCATGGCAACCTGAGAATTTCCCCCTTTCGACCGAGGGTTTCAGCGACCACTCAAACTCTTTGGAGCACAGCTCTCTTGCCCTTTTGCGACCGGGGCTTCTCTCAAGTCCAAAGGACTTGCATCAAACAACCAAGGGCTCAATTCGACCCGAGCCAAATGTGCCGGGCACATTCATTTACTACAATGGACAACCGGATAACTTCGGACAAGGCAGATGCAAAAGTCTTGCCATCAAAACAGTCGACCGAAAAGCAAATGCAAGTGCAAAATTTTCTCTGCAAGCAGTCACTCAATCCCCGCCTGATGCCAACGGAGCCGCTGGAGCTTCAGCCTGAAAACCAACGACGTTGCTATCCTCAGACCCACTGCTTGAGCTGCTGGCAGCGCTGGCCAACTTGGGCTTGCAAAGCTTACAAATGGAATCTGCGGCCGTTTCCTCCAAGGTGAAAATGCCAATGGTCTCTAGACATCTCTCCTGTCTCACGGCACACGCCTTAGCAAGACGCAGCCGCCTGTGACCTTTGCGCGACACAGTCACGAAATAAGGAGCTTCGCCAAGACTCTCCTCAGCACTCCATGCATGGAAAGGACCCGGCAATTGAGCCCCTATGTCACCAGAAGCCCCTTGCAATTGCTCCGGGGGGATCATGAAATGAGGATACCTCCCATGAAGCTTCCAACATTTTGCAGCGGCATCCCATTTGGACACCATATGCCTCCGAAGGATGACCGACTGGTCCAACGCCAGAACAGCACAAGCTTGCTTCACTCCAGCAAGAACCTCCTCTTCGATGTAACCTCCGTCAGCACTACCTTCCAAGATAGCTTTAGAAATCAGATTCTGAATGCCGTGCACCACCTGACGCGAAGTCAAGATATAGTCCTGTGAACCATGCTGCGCATAGCACCAACGGCCGAGGAAATCTCGACGATCTTTTCCTACATCCAATGCTGCAGCAATACTTGGTAAAGTGTGCCGGGCACTATGCCCCACTCCAGTAAGTTCGTAATGTATCTGGCACAAGGAGGTTTCTAGAAGTTGCCCACGCACCATTCTTCACGGTCGGCTCGCGAAGACTGCCCAACACCCTGCGCAGCAACACCGCTAGACCTTCGGCCTCCAAGATCATGTTCTTCTGCACTTCCCAAGTGTCACTCATCGCAGGGCAGAAGAAATCTCTTGACCAAGACAACTGCTCATTTGATAGTAGACGCATGCCCTCTGTCAACCAATCGAAACCGCTAAGTCCAGCTGATCGAGAGACATAAGCAAAAAGCTGGCCGACCTTGCGTCCAGGCCCACTAGTCACTAGTCTTGGTCTTCCGCAGACAGAACTTAAGCCCCACTTGGGAAAGCCTGACCGACTTCAAATCCACATGCTGCAGATCGTCGGCTCGCAAAGTTGACCAAGTCATCAGCAATCCACAGAATGCCACAAACCGCAGTCCCAAAGGTTGAGAAGTTGCGCAGAGCAGCAGCTCCATTGACAGCATGATCGCGATCGTAGAAAGCGGTGCCTGCCTGACTGCCGGAGCCGCAGCTTCCAAGTCCGCTGTCCAGGAACGTACTGTCTCCACTAAGATAGGGTCACCACTGAATCTTGCGTCAGGAGCAACTTGGCGAATCGTTTCCAACAGCGAAACCGAAGCAAGAAGTGCCTTCGGGACAGACTTGCCTATGGGCTTGATCTCATGTCTTTCTTCGAGATAACGCAAAATGCGTCCCACATTGCTAGGCCATGCCTCACCATGAGATGCCCGTAGCCACTCGCTGAATGTCGCCCATTCTCGAGCTCTGTTGCGCAAGGACTTGCCCCTCCTTCCACCGAAGAGTCTGATCCAGGCTTTGCTATCTGCATTGATGGCTTCCATCCGCTCTGACACAGGCAGACCGGCCTCTTGAATGAATTTCACAAGGACCAAACTCCATTTCTCTTCGAGCGCCCGCTCTAGCTCTTCAGCAGATTGCCCTGTACGCCTCCGGGATTTCAGAGCGCGATTCAATGCTGCCAGTGAGATGCTCGGACCTCCCGCCACCAGCTCCTCAAATACCTCGCCCACAAATGGCGATGTCCACTGAATCTTAGACGGGCGCTCAGCAATCGACCTGCAGAGCAAATTGACGGGCCCAGGACCGTGTTCCTCCATCCGTTCCTTCCATGTATACAATTGGAGTCCAATCTCGTTGAATATGTCAGGACTCAGCTGTGCACTCAGTAATTCTGAAACGAGATCATAAGCCCCTTGCAAATCATCAAAGGCCCCACGCAAACGCAATGGTGTCTTGTAAAGCTTCTGCGCAGCGGCCACAAAACGTAAATCAACCGATCTGAGATATTCCCAAACACTCATACTGCAAGTAAATGCGGGCAATCACGTCTCCGGCGCTTGCACCAAAGCAATTTACGCAACTGCGCCAGTTTCACTCCAAGCGAATGTAGCCAGGACTTACCAAAACTTTCAGCAGCGTTCAATCGTGCCTCGAGGGAGTCGATACGATCGTCCAACCTTGCAATGTGCCTCTCCAGTATGCAGATATGAACAGCACACCACTCCCCTTGCTGCTGATGCAATAACGACTGATCCTCCAGCCAATCCAGTCGCCCAGCAAATGTGAAAGCAGTATGCGTGTACCACCAGACACACAAGGCTCAATGCACTGGAGGACCAATATTTGAAACCATTGCGCCAACGGTCTCCCGTCCCCTACACAACCAAATTGATTCTTGTGCCATAAATCACCGAAACATCAAGTGTCAAGCAATAGGCATGCGATCAAATCACTCAAGCACGGAGTTTGCCAACCAAACAAAATTCTGCAAGAGGTTTTTGAATTTTCCTCGGGCTTTCGCCAGGCATAAGGATGCATAACCAAACCTAAGTGGGCCCACCCACCCACCCAGCTAATCCTCCCTGACAAACCCATTGGGAGACCCAAGGAGCTTGTGGAGCTTCAAGTTTTCATTTGAGCCCATTTTTGCGTGCGTTGTAGGTACCATACTACATTGTACACACAGTGTGAACAACCTTGATTTTCCTGATTTTTCTTGCGAAAGATTTTGCATGAGATTCAGTTGGAGATTGATTTCGACATTCTGTTTTCATTTTTTGCGCCTTGCTGAACATTGCAATCATAAAGCACGTTTTTTCATTGACATCGCATTCGCCAGTCATTGTGTAGTTGCCATGGGTTATTGACATTCAGTATTGCCTCAGGCTGCCAGTCACAAATGATTGATTGTGGTAGTTGAGCAATCTGCCCTTTCCAGTAAGTGGGTCCTTGTAAATAGGAACAACTTGTCCAATGGAAGGATGGAAAATGAGCAATCCAATGCCCTGAGTCCAATTTGGGATAATGCGTCCTTGGCGATACCAATGACACACTTTGCTCAATGCACCAAAGACCGTGAATGACAAATTCAATTGTCCATATCCAGCCACATTTGTGCAATCCACTTCAAATTGAGGCGCAGAAACAAGCTGGAGAACCTGCAATGGCAACGCAACGCATACCCAGAAATTCGTAAAGGAATTCATTTGGAAATGCACTGGCCAAATCAACTGGCCCGTTCAAATGAAGTCCACGCATCGAAATGCACAATCACCGCAATGCCAAACTTGCCACACAATGTACCAGCTCACCATCAGGCAACACAGTCCTGATACATTTTGCCATCAATAGTCTCAATAGGCGAATTGCCAGATCAACGAATCTTGAAGTTTCTTGCGAAATCATGAAGGCATGCGCTCAATTGTATCCCCAATGTTTACAAGCAGCTCAATGTAGCTGCTAATCTAGTTGCCCACGTCGTGCCAATTACTGACTTCTGACTGGGTCAGAAATGCACCAACAACAATTGCACCCTATTGACTACAATTACGACTGGCAATTGGGCATTGACAGAATGGCGACAGAACCATTGCTTTCTGATTGACATTGGACTGAGCATTGGCACACTGTCGTATCTGTTTGCTGATTGCGCGCATTCTCATGGCTGGAAGACACTGCGGCACATTTTCATTCCGCAGACATTGACTCCATGTTTTCATGGAACGCTCACAGACATTGATGAGTCAGGCATGGAGATTGATTTGGACGGCGTCACTGCCATTGGGTCATCCAGCACGTCACCTCCGACATTGCCACCTGTGAGAATTGTCATTGGCGAGCGAAAAGTCATGGTTAGATGATTGAGCGCGTTGATGCAGATTCCTTTTGACTGTACTGGATTGCATTGATGTTCAAAGATATTGACATGTTCGAACATTGTCTCAGACGTTGGCGTTGGTGATTTTCTGGGACGTTGAGTTTGGCCTTTCATATGAATTTGCGACAAACTGAGACCTGGCATTCTGATCATTGGAACTGGATTCCGGGGATTGCACTTTCCAAGATGCTATGGATTGTCTGTGCATTTCCAGATTGCGCAAGAGTGACAAGGGTGATTGAGCCTGCATTAGCATTTGAGTGAGCTGATTGAATAGTTGAGTGATTGTTTGGAATTCTGCCAACTTTGAGTTTGTTGTTTGATATGAAGTGATTGATTTGGCCAATTGATAAATCATTGGCCAAGAGACCGTGTTGGAAAACATGATCACTTCTCCGGATTGTGCACACCATGTGTACATTCAGCATTTCACTTGATTGTGATTGTTTGGCTCAAGACAAAGCAAAACATTGAGTGCTGAGAGATTGCATCAGATCAGCTTGATGCGTTGCGCTTGTGATTGATTGCATCAGTTGAGATCAGTCTGATTGCGCAAAGCTTGAATTGTGACATTGTAAAATTTCATTAAAGGGGGGCTTAAGGGGGGGCGTAAGGGGGGGCTTATGGGCTTTGACCTTTGCCCCCCCCTTAATGAAATTTTTCGAAGTCGTTTCATGACTGTCAATCTATACATGCAAATATGTGAAATCACTGAATCAATCATGTCACTCATGTCTTGATCTCAACGCAGTCAATCAAGCAACACAAAGCTCAGCTCAATGTTGCAATGATTCAGCAATCACTCTTTTGCTGGGGCCAATCTGAGTTGGCGACTTGAGCCAACCAATGAGGTCATTCGAATGTCCAAGACATCAGAGCGCCATGCTGTGTACCATCAATGCGAACTGTGCAAATGACCGTATCCTAACACGGTCCCTTGGCCAATGATCTTAGATCAATGGCCACAAAGCAAACAATCAACGACAATGAACAAACTAGAAATCAATTCAAGTACAGCTGCAATCAAGTAATTTGCATTCAATCGCGCTATGGCAATCAGACATACAGGTAATGGACAATGAAACGCGCGCTCAGAGAATCGGCTCACTTTCGCAATGCACAGCGGAACAATTCGAGAGGTTCCGGTCAATGATGTCAAACAGGAAGACCATCAGTGAAGTCTTACCTTCACCAATGCAGCTGAGCAATCAATGTCAAAACAAAGTGCAATGCTCAATGGTTGCAGAAATCTTTGTAATCAATCCAGAAAGAATCAGTTGAACGGTCAACCATCCAGGAAACCATTAACAGCTAACCAACCAAGGAATCACAAGCAATGACAAGAAATCTCAGGCACTGATCAATGTTCTGCCAACACCAATGTACAAAAGAGAATTTCACTCAATGTTTGCAGATAACAACCAATTCAGCTCAATGCTGAAATAGTCATCTCAAATCACCCAATCGCCATGTGATTTGAAATGTCAATACTAACTTTCTGCAATCACCAGTTGTTCTGTGGAAATGTGGGTGGAATCCTCAATGAATCCACCACAATGAATGACATCCATTGAGGGCGCAACCCAGGAGTTCACAGTAATGAAAATAAAATCGTCGCAATCGCAGTAATGCCAGACATCCAGCAGACGAAGAAAATCATTTCGAACCAATGTCAGTGAAACCCAGAATGCCTGTCAGGCAGAGTCCAATGACTGTGGAACTCAGTCAACTGAAATCAGAAAATCAAACCAAACAATCACACGCACTGATCAACTGAACCACCAATAACCAATGTTCCACAAGCATTAATCTGCGAAATTCAGCTCAATGGTGTCCAAAACAAATTTGATCATCTTCCAATGCAGAATTTGCAGTGGTCAAAATATCCAGATAGCACTGCTCACCAAATGGCCAATCGCAATCAGTCAATGTGGACGTGAGTTCCCGGACCGACGCTGAACGTAACACGATCCGTGTTAATGGGGATACGAGTTCTGCGGCCAATTGTAGCTGGGCCGTCAATCCTACCACCAATCTCAATCTCATAGCCCTCAACGTCTGTTTGCGTCGAATCAGCCAGAATGCTCTTGAGAGGCAATGGCAGAATGACATGACGGGCGAAGAAATATTTTGTGCCATTGGGGGAAGCAATGTTTGCCCTCGCGTCCTGGGAAATGTTCCAGGAAATGGTCTGAAATGTTGACGGGAGGCGCAAAATGATTGCAGCGCGAATCTGCTCTGCAATCCACTTCGCTGGCGTGTCCAATACGCTGAGGGTGGATCCACTGGAAGAGTCAACGTTGCGCCAATTGGCCAATCCTCCTCTCAGAGGGAACCTTCAATGTAGAGGCCAAGTTGCTGTTCGATGGATGGATCAGGAGCAGGTCAATGCTCTCTGCTTCAAATCCAGACAAAAATCCCTTTCTGTACCAATGAGACAATTTCAGCAATGCCCCCTCAATCGTAAATGCAGGATTCAGTTTGCCGAATTGCAGAATCTCGGTGTAGTCAAATTCTTCTCCAGCAATCATCCTTGCAATGAGGGTTCGAGGCAACGCAATGACCCATCTCAACAGGGACAATCCACACTCTTCAATGTTGTCAATCTTCTCAGAGATCTTAAACTTCTCCAGCAATGTGGCAATGTACCCAATACAGGGTGCTCCTTCTCATCTCCATCAGAAGGACTCAATGACAATGGAGTCAGCAAC
>CAJNIZ010046063.1:0-18776 GCA_905231905.1 Symbiodinium pilosum | reverse complement strand
GTCAGGGATTAGGGTTGAGGGTTTGGGCTTAGGGCTTGGAGGTGCAGGGGCAGGCATAACCCAATTGTAGTTGCAGTCAGAATCCACTCAGCAAAGGCCAGACGGTGCACTGGCATTAGGGATCATGACTTCCTTCGGGATTCTCATAGTTCTCATCCCCTAAACCACCTATAAACCCGATAAACCCTATAAACCTCATAAATCCTGAACCCAAAACCTGAAACCCTGAACCCTAAACCGCGTGTTTACTGCCTCTCTGCATCGCTCAAAGACAGGATGCCCCCTAACAATAAGGGTTATACAGGGGGTATATAAGGGTTATATAGGGATTTTCCAAGGATAATGGAAAAGAAAATGGAACCTCCCTAAACCCTAAACCCTAAACCCAGTACCCTAAACCCAGTACCCTAGGCCCTAAACCCTAAACTCTTTGGGGTTTAGTGGATCCCTTCAGTCTCTGGGCTGCTACACCACATCCCCTAACCACACCCAACGTTCCTTGTGGCCTACATGCATAGGGTCTAGGGTTTTTGAGGTTTAAGGTTTTTTCAGTGTTTAAGGGTCTAGAGTTTAGTTAGAAGTTTAGCGCTTAAGGGTGTAGGGCTTAGGGGTTTAGGGTGTAGGGTTCAAGGATGTGGGGTTTTGGGGCTTAGGGATGTGGAGTCATCATCCCGTACAGGCCTCAAAATGGAGTGCCAGACAACATCCAACCTTACTTAGATGAGACCACATACTCCGCAGCATCCCACTACCGAAAAAGCTTTCATAACTTTGGATCCACTTACGTTACTTACTGGTAGCTAGTAAGGAATAAGTGAACATAGTATAGGGCTCACATAGGGATCGCTGCTAACCACCAGTAATACGTACAATGAGCTTAACCGGGCCTTATAAGACTGCTTGTAACTATGCATCCTACCATTGTGCCTGGCGCGTAGCTGATGGCAACTGCAGTCTGAGTAGCTCCCACCTCCTATTGTCTGAGCCGGCCTCAGAACCCAAATAACATGATATTTTTTGGCTTGTAATAAGATTGTAGTAGCCAAAAATCAAAAAAGACATTTTGGAGGCTCTTATACTTATCCCTTAGACCTACAACAAACACGATGTCGTTAATAGTTCCTTGGGTTATACTACATTGAAACTGACAGTAACGCTAAACCCTAAGCCCTAAACACCCTGAACCCTAAACCCCAAACCCTGAACCCTAAAAATCCTGAACCCTAAACCCCTGAGCGCCCTGAACCCCACACGCCTCAGGTAGAGCATCTGGAAGAGCTTCAGCCGAGCGGAAGATGAGTCCAGCAGAAGAAGCAGGCTACGCAGCTGCCGCGCTGCTAGGAACAGCTCATGGCTGACCTTCTTAAGGGTTTGGGATTTAGGATTTAGGGTTTAGGGTTTAGGGTTTGGGGTTTGGGGTTCAGGGTTTAGGGTTTGGGGTTTAGGATTTAGGGTTTAGGGTTGACCTTCCCAGGGAGCCCAATATACTGGGTAATTTAGAACACATTCAATTCCCAATTTTGGCACTACTTCCTACATAAACCACCAAAAAGGGTGAGCTCGGGTGAGGTCGCCTTAAACTGCCCAGATATATAGCTGAATTATGGAATATACCTTAAACCATATTAAGGGTCCTAGTATGATTTGTAGAATATTCCTCAATTAAGCTATATTGGTCTCTCTGAGTTCTTGCGGGTTGTATAGCATTCTGCCTACAAGGATTGCAGCCGCAGATGGGAATACGTAGGTTTTCTCCATATTCTGGGTAGGTGGACAGTGGTTGTGGCCAAGATACCTGTACCTCTCTCCCTCTCTCTATCTATGATATCGACCCTAAACCCTAAACCCTAAACCCGGGCACGGGCAACCCGGGCTCAAACGATGCATGAACCTCCACCTTACTGTTGCTGCGGGTATGTCGACCTGGTTGATAATAGGGTTTAGGGTTTAGGGTGTAGGGGTTTAGGGTTTAGGGGATAAGTGCAGTGGTTTTGGCTGTGGCAAACGGTTCCTACTATTGTATCAATGGGAGTTGCCAAACGTAGGGGTGCCAGCAAAGTATGTTCACCGCTGCTGTGGGGACTTCCCCGTAAGGGGACATGTACTTTGGAATTCTAGAAAACCCACCCATATACTGTTTCGTATGATAGCCAGCTTCCACGGATCCAAGGAATCTAGGACCATCATATTGGGATTGTTAGGCTCTTGCAGTATTGCTCCACACGTGGGTTTCCCATAAACCTTAACAACCCTCAATCCTCCATGGGGGCCTGATCCCCTAAACACTGTGAGAAATCCAAGGCCCTATGAAATCTGTAAACCCCTTCAACTCTGCAAGCCCTACAAAGCTTGTGCACCTTGTACGTAAAGGCCTTTCAGCCCCATATTGCGCTATCAAAGACTCAGGCCTACTTAGGGAACCCCGCGAAATGGGACTCAACCCTAAACCCCAAACCGCAAACCCTGAACCTTAAAGCCTGAACCTTAAGCCCACAACCACTCGGGACATGCGACGGGTCCCAGAGCCATGACTTTCAGATTTTCGGGCAGGTTGCAGAGACATAGAGCCTGGGACTTTAGGGTTTAGCGGTTTAGGGTTTAGGGCTGAGCATAATGATGAAGGTTTTGGATTCAAAGGCTAAAGGGTTTAAGTTCATAGGGCTTGGGATTTTAGGGTCTTAGAGTTTGGAGTTTTAAGGTTTAGGGTTGAGGGCCTAAGGGTAAGACAAAAATAGTACTTAGCAGAATACCAGCACTACGCGGAAAACTTTACAAGAAGCCTTCGTGCGAGGATCTGACAGCTGGCACTGGGATCCTAATCTTTGTCGTGCCAAATTGGCACCGAAGGGCCTGCATACTTTTGAGAAGAGCCCAAATTCGTCAGGTGCGCGTCTTGAAGGGTACTCGGAAGCTGGGCAAGGGAAAGCGCGACTTACATATAGCCAGGAAAGACGTTTTTGTTTCGGTTATAGTTGCGATGATTGAAAGTAATACCGTGTCATGTAAGTTTCGTACCTAGCTCGGAAGTTTCCTCACAATAACTGGAGCGACCTGGCAGAGGCTCCCGAAGTCAACTCATATTAGGCTGCGCGAGCCCCAAATCTCGAAGCCAAAGCTTTCCTCCACCTGCTGATGTCCTAGATTCATATGGGAGTTTTTCTCAAAATTGGGGGGGTCCCTGATTACAACGCCATTATGGGTTCTATAGGCTCTCACATCTACCCGTTTGACACTCGTGGCTGCTTTCAGAAATGATGAAGGTTTAAAACCTTTGTCAGAACTTCTCGCCAGGATCTTGATACACCCAGTCCCCGCAAGTACCTTCTACAGACCCCAAATGAGTGATATAGTCTAAACTCCTCGCAACCCCCCGCACCTTAATAACCCCTATAATACTCCCCTGTGTAACCCCCTTTAAGGAATCTTTGAGGGATTCAAACCAAAGCTCAAATAGCCACAAATAGAACCTACCTAGACCCCAAACAAGGGTAGTCAGGGAGTCCTGGCAGGGTCAGCCCTAAGCCCTAAACCCCTAGATTGGGTAGTTTCCCTAAAAAGGGGACCCCAATGTAGATCCCCAAATACTATAGTATTATTGGGACCCCCAAACAGGTACCCCTAATTTTGGTAAACTCCAAACCCTAAACCCTAAAGCCCTATATTTCTGTCCCCGGGCCGCCTTGCACAGATTCCGAAAGCTTTGCGAAGCCACAGAAGCATCCTCGAAGTGGGTTCACAGGATTTTGGATGCAGCTTCTACAGGCATAGGGTTCCAAAAGACCTACTTAAACCCTATATGAGCTACAGTCTAAACTCCGCCCGAGGGGGGGTTGCATAGGGGATTATATAGGGGACGACTATAGATGCTAAAAAGGACAAAACTCGGAGTTTAGAATATGGCTCATATAATTCCCCCCTAAGCCCCACAGGAAGTCCCAGAAATTGGTTTAAAGCCTTGGAACAGCCTTGGGATGGTAGGTCAAAGAGAGCATTACACAACTGAGGAGCGACAGTGGCACAGTTTAATTTTTAGGTGGTTATTAAGGGAAAAGGGAAAAGAAGATGGAAACTGCTATTTAGGGTTTAGGGTTTGGGGGGAGGTGTGTCCAGGTGTGTTTAGGGTTTACAGGGTTTTTAAGGGTCAAGTGTTTAGGGTGTAGGCTTTATGGGGTGTATAAGGGTCCGCAAAATGTTCTCAACCTGTGAGCAGTTGAACGAGGAACTGGATGACAACAGGTGTTCCTATAGAACTGTTTTAGGGACCCTAAACCCTAAACCCTATAGAACCTTTCACGAAGCATCTCTTCTAGAATTCTGCCCATTCACCACTAAGCACCACAGGATTGTTGCAGGCAGTGACCTCGCACAACAAACATGCATACCCACATAGCCCACGTTTCACAGGACTTTAATCTTTACAATTCCTATGTTTAGGACTCGTTGAGTCCTGATTACCTTTTTGAAGCTCTTTGGCGCGAGGGACTCAAAAACAAAGAGACGCCTGAAGAAAGGAGGAGCTTCTGCTATCGCGATTCACGGGGGCACAACGAAACAATGACAATCACTTCCCTCTTTAAACTTCCGTGCGAAGGGTTCTACTCATGCTGGTCATAACACAAGCCCGAGCTGAACCGAACTGCCGATGCTAGTCCCGTGCGGGTTTTGGCGGGTGAACTGGAATCCATGAGACGCATAGATGTCAAGCTTTTGACTCGGAACTTCATTCATGTTCTCAAAGATCAAATTCCCCGTGTATACCAACCCAAAAACTGGATGACTATCACTCTTCACCCCCCAAATATGCCTAAACCCAAACCCCCTAAACACCCCCAAGCAAAGCTTTGCATTAAGCTCGACGGTGGTCCTCAGCTGCAGGCCGCTTTCCGCTGGCGTAGTCCTCAGTTCTCTAGTCTCGCTACTACCGGAGAAAGAAACTTATGCATGTCATCCCCTCCCCCTACATTTCAACCTCCCAAACACCCCTGAAATTGAAAATCTGTCATGATATACCAAGATGGGAGTATGCAACATTAGGGGGTTTAATACCAGGGGGAGGGGATTCGTGGTTGGCTAGGGAATCTAGAGCCAATTAAGATTGAGTCCGAAGAAGCCCACACAAAGTCAAGGAGGTATTGCCCTGTTCAAATAGAAACAGGCGCCTAGTAGGATTTCCTAATGCGTGCTCGGCGACAAAGGCTTCCGCTGTACACCACCTAAAGGGTAAGATCAGGGCTGTACCAACCCGCAGAAATTCTGTGAGAACACAAGAACGCGGCTTCCCAAACCCTAAACCTTAACTCTAAACCCTGAACCACAAAGCATTTCTTGGAATGAAAGGGTCCCCCCGATGATTCAGCTGTCACTGTTTCGAAGCCTGTATGCTACTCGGCATGCAAGAGAAAGGATCTCTGCGTGAGGCCCCACCGAAGAGAGTTCAGGCTTAGGCTTCCCCTGAGCTTAGGGTTCAGGGTTTAAGGTTTAGTGTTTAGGGTTGAAGGTACAGGGCTCAGGATTTAAGGTATAGGGTTTAGGGTTTAGTGCAAGGCCCCTTGACCTTAAACCTAGCTCAGGGTAGGATTTCTATTCATGGTTCCCCACATTGGACACCCAATATGTACACTCAGCCGTCTTCGGAATCTTCGGAAGAAACATATACACTGACCAGAAAATAATGAATCCTACCTCATCTAACCCAGTCTCAATAAACCACTGAATGAGGCCAGTGACCAATTAATTTGTCATGTTCTCTTCTGTATGATGCTCCATTCTTGGCCTCAACCCTAAACCCTAAACTCCTAAGTGTCAAAAGCTACTTCACTTGAGCTATAGTCTAAACTCCTTCAAGCGGGTTATAGGGGCTTATATAGGGGGGTTTTACAGGGTTTACTAAGGTGGATACTAGGAGTTTAGACTATGGCTCATATATTCCAACCCTCAAGTCTGAACTCTAAACTCCTACTTATCAAGAACTACTTCACTTGAGTAGCGTTTTTGTGTTTGAACCCAGTAGGATTTTTTCCTTACATGAAATACTATGCCCCAATAGGAGGATATAATCTTACCCTACATTGGGTACCATAATACCCCAAATAAAATACTACTCACTTGTCTAAACTCCTAGTATCCCCCTCAATAACCCCTATAGTAGTCCCCTATAACAATCCCCCATAAACCCGGTTAAGGAGTTTAGACTATAGCTCATATACCCTAAACCCTACACCCTTACACCCTAAACCCTCAACCCTAAAACCTAAACCCCCAAATACTACCCACTTGAGATTCAAGACACTAGCTCTAAGCCGCCGTGATCTGGCCAAGACCACTCGCCCAGCGGTCCTGTTGTTTGATTCTGTCCAGATTGAAGTTTTTGTAGTGCCTTTAGGCTGTAGGGCAGGGGCTTCGGATTTGGGGATCAGGGGGCTTCAGATAAGCTCCTAGTATCCCTCTAGAACCGCTGTAGTAGTCCCTATATACCCCCCTTTAAGTAGTTTAGACTACAGCTCATGTGGTAATCGTTGGGAAGCTTCCGTTTCTGGGCAGACTGAGATCGTGAGGGCTCTAACAGCCTGGATAGCTAGTATCAAGGCTGTGGTACTGGGTTTAGGGTTTAGGGTGTAGAGCGTTTAGGGTCATCACGGAACTTGTGCGAGGCAACCTAATAACCAAGTACCATGAAGGTGCAATTGTTGTTGTTAGCGCAGTAGCTGTCAGATCGCACCATGTTTTGGCCGACATGCGGCGCATGTCAGGGGTTGGTTCTACAGAGTTGCGGTGGCCGGAATCCAAAATCTTACGCAGGACAAACGTACACCCCTAAGAAGCACAGGTGGAAACCTTGCTGCTAAGCCCTTCTTCGGATGCCTTGGAGTACATGACCACTGCAAAGCTAACAAGCACTGTGGATGAAGTGGCTATTCCTATGTAGTAGTTTCCATTTTCCACAATCCGTATATAGCTCATATATACTATATAGTAGTTTCATTTAATTTTCCATGAATCCATGCCCTACTTCCCAATGCACACCAAGGAGTCTGCCGGTCCTGTGTCAACTGGCTTTTCTTGGTAAGTCGCATTGAAGATGCAGGAGCTAAACCTGGGCAAGTTTGATGAGGATGTAAAAGCTGCTTGCAGACCCAACTGAAACCCCAAACGGTTCACCACTTGGAGATGTCCATGGTTTTGCGTGCGCTGTTGGATGAGTTCGTCATGATAGTCGCCCAAGAAATGCGGCAGGCTCTGGAGCAGCTGTAATACTGCAAGGAACCTATGGAGTCGGCGATGAAGCAGGAAGTCCTTCTTGGTTCAAGATCAAACAAGAACCACATATCTTGACATGTGAATGTTCATGGGGGCTACTACGGGTATATGAGCTATAGTCTAAACTCATAATATCCCCCGTAATGACCCCTAGAGTAGTCCCCATATAATCCCCTATAGAACCGCTTTTATAGCTCCTATGGGTTGCGCGAGGATCATGGGGCCCCCCATCTTTAGGTCTAGGGGCTTAGGAACTCGGACTTATGGATGTCAGCTGGCCCAGAGGGATGTTGGCAGAAATCTGTTGAGCAAAAGAGCCCTCTGGACAGCTTTCTCAAAAGGAGCAACATCTGAAAGTGGCCTACAAGATCCTTGCAATGGTGAGTCTGGAGCATACAGAGCATAGCATCCGGGCATAATCTTGAATTAGTAAAAGTGGTGTCAGACCCAATTGCTCTCCGGACTCTTACGAGACCTTGCTTTGCTACCAGTACTATTTAAGGGCCTAGACATTTAGAATTTGCTTGTGCCAAATATGCAAAGCAATGACAATACCTGGGGATCCAATATGTTCAAAAACGCTCTAATAGCACTTGTTGGAAAGACAATCAATTGGCAGCCGTGAGCCCCATCATGCTATATTCCTCCCTATAGGGCCCCCCCAGGAAAGGGCCCCGACTGTTTGCAAGCCCCCAATTGCGGGTATTTTAGAATAATTCCACTTCCTAATTTAAGTCCGTTTTGGTACTGTTCCCAATATAAACCACCGTTTAGGGTGAGGTCGGGTGAGGTCACTTTAAATTACGCAGCTAAACCCAAAACCCTAAACCCTAAATTCAAGGGTCTCAACGAAGACAGGCTGCCGACGGGAAGTGTCTTTCCGCCGTAGCTCCTGTCTTCAACCCCACTTCTCAGGGTTGGGTCTGAGCTTTGGGTTTAGGGTGTAAGGTTCCAAATTCAAATCCTAAACTCTGTACTTTTTCAGGAGGCACCTGCTGCAACACTACTTGTGCTAGAGGGTCCATTTGACCTGACGCGCGGCTGCACAAAATCTGCGTCCAAAATTTCTGGCCTCTTGTTAGCTGGCAATGAAGGAATCGAAAAGAACACGGAAACTACTATAATGGGGTCATCTAGGGTTTAGGGTTTAGAAAAAAATGGAAAAGATAATGGAAACGACACTCATGGGTTATACTGGGACTACTATACGGATCCATTTATTCATTCCTAGCTAAATCAAGGCCCAAAAGCAAGTATGTAGTTCTCCGCAGCAATGGGCTGCTATGAGATTATGTTTCATGCCCCGAGCGGTATGATTACGTTCTTGACTGTTGCTACTCCCATCATCCTGTTTCCATGCCTTTTCTGACTCATGCGCTAGACCATGGAGATGTCTACTAAAACGTTGCAGCCATGACTGTCAGGAAAAGCCAGCCAGGTCCCATCAGAGCCCATACTCTTATCATAAGCCTAACCTAAATCAAAGGCCAAAGTTGGGTTTAGGGTGTAGGGCTCAGAACTCCCAAACCCAGGACCCTGAACCTCAGAAACCCTAAACTCCAGAGCCGGATCCTGCCGCAGAACGCTCTCCCATCGGTCAAGGATCACCAGCTGTTGGCCCACAAACGCATCGGAGGGACTTGCCAAGTCCAGGCCTTATGGGGTATATGGGAATATGTGATATGGTAGCTTCCCAAAATAATGAGACCTTCTTGACTCCAATATAGTATAATCCTGATAATGGGGACCCGCAAACTTGTACCCCTAATTTTAGGAAACCCCCATATAGGGGTTATATCGAGGTTATTCCCCTTACTAACCCTAAACCCTAAACCCTAAACAGCCTTACCCCCTACTAAGAACCCAAGAAGTTTAGAGTCTGGGGTTGAGCCATTTGAAGGTTGGAATTGCGGACCCCTATTTTGGGCCCTTACTCCAAGGGGTCCTTATATAGTTGTTCTAGATCCCATGAAGCTAAACCCAAACCCTAAACCCTAAACCCTACAAAGCTAATTGGGACCTGAGATCTATAGGCTCTGCTGCCTTACCTTGGTAGTTTAGGGATTGGGGTTTAGGGTTTAGGGTTTAGGGTTTAGGGATTGAGGTTTATGGTTTAGAGCTTGGTGTTGAAGATTCATTTCGGAGTTACGTAGCTTCTGTGCAGGTTATACCGGGTCTTCGGGGTCATATAGAGCGCAATAATGGAGAAACACTGGAAGTGAGACGGAAACTGGGAATATATGGGGGAGGCTTATATTTGGCTCATGTTGGTTTTTAAGTTTGGGGATTTAGGGTTGTGAGGTTTTCGTGATTAGGGGCTGCGAGCTTTTCGAGGTTAAGATCAGGCCTTTCGAGGTTTTGAGGTTTAGAACCCTAGACCCTAAACGGGGAAGGTTTCTGTGGTCACTGAGCGGCAAATGGGCTGCCTACGCCCTCTCTCGACCAGACCCCTGTCAGGATCCAAAACCTGGATGCCAGGGGCTTGGGGTTTGGGCTTAGGGTAAAACCCTAAACCCCTAAAACCCTACAATCCTATAACCCAAAAACCCCCTAAAACATCCGATTGAGTCAAGTTGCAGTAGTGGCCGCTGGGATTCCTGGTTTGCCAGAAAAGGGGGTTTCGGACGGGCTTAGGGTGGGAGATACTACGGTACAAATATGGGGTGTGGTGGGGTTTAGGGTTTAAGGTTATATGGGGAGTGGATAGGGAAATTTTAGAGGATATAGGGCCCAGTGACTGATGATCAAATGAAAAGAATATG
Source organism: Symbiodinium pilosum (assembly GCA_905231905.1). Taxonomy (NCBI): domain Eukaryota; class Dinophyceae; order Suessiales; family Symbiodiniaceae; genus Symbiodinium; species Symbiodinium pilosum. The sequence continues at coordinate 8,757 of CAJNIZ010046063.1, read as the reverse complement.
GAAAATGACATAGCAAGTGGGAGATAGGTGTCAGGGTTTAGGGAATAGGTAGGTCTACTACGCAGCACCAGCGCTGTCGAACAAATCTACAATATGACACGATGTTACCTGGACGCAGCTCGAGCTTTCACTTCTCCCTACCTAATCCTGAAGCCCAATAGTAATAGTAAGCAGACAGCATTAACACTACTCATAGTACTAATAGTAATACTGGTATTAATGATAATCATGATAGTAACAGTAATGTTGCTGCGCTTGCCTCGTATGTTGTACATCACATCAATGATGGGTGCAATTCCGAAGGTATTTCTCGGTTCCATAATAGGGCGATCCCGTCCAGACCTTGAATACAATACTCCTCCTCATGGGGACCTCCAAATAAGGTCCCCCCCCCTAAATCCTAAACTCTAAATCCCATACCACCCCCCCCATTGTCGGAAATGCCCATTTTAAATGAAGGGTCCATGCCCAAAGTGATCCTCCCGGCTTCGGAACACAAGCTTCATGTAGACACTCCACTCCCCAACCCTTAGTTTCGTAAATCCTCAAGCCCATACGTCGTAAACTCTATATCGCAAAAACCTCAACCCTAGGTCCTAATCCCCTGCCCCCTCAACCCTAGAACCCCCAAAACCTTAACTCCCTAAATCCAGGAAACAAAGCTCCCTAAACCCGCTAAACCCTAACCCAGAAAGCCAAAGCATCTGCATGTTGAAGTTCAGCAGTCCATGCGCACGTTGTAGAGCCGCGATGTAGTCTCCTCAGTCGGGGTATTTCGCCAATAAGGGTCCGACAGGTGTACCGGGATTTGGGTTTAATAGGGTTCCTTTCAGGGATTACGCTTAAACACTCACGGTTGGGGCTCAAGCGCTCGGGCTTTTGATCTCTTGTTCTCGCCGCCCTGCTTGGGAACAAGATTCGAACTCTGGGAGTGTTGCACTCCCACCAAGTGGTTATAGCTATAGTACCCCTTAAGTATATAGAATATGGTGTATATGGGGATCTTATTATAATATACCCGAAACCATATTCTATCTACTTAAGGGGGACTATACCCTCTCTAAAACAATGCAAGCTGATTTTGTGCCCTTTTCAGGGGACACTGGTCTGTGCAGGATCTTTTCCATATTGGTCTTGGGGCATGCACAAGCCTATGGTCTCGCAGTTGGTCTTGGGCTTCGGGGTATGATCCTTGTGCATCCACACTGAGGTCAGCACCAGATACACGGGGAACTTCCAATGCAGAAGTTTACATCACAGGTATATGGGGACCATAGGGAGTTGTATACAGAGCTTGTGTCAGGTCCCCACATAAAGCTCCCTTCCTCTAGGTGCCTTAGACCGGAACCCCGGCAGAATGCTGGACAACTAGGTCGAGCTTCAAGTTCTGACGCCTCGAGGTTGACCGCCTGCATTCTACACTTACCCATACCAGTGAACCCCTATAATCATTCAACAAACGTCACGAGCGGATGGGTTAATGAACAATAAAGGTTCACTCCTACCTGATGTCAGCCCAAACGATACACCCATAGACATATGATCTATACAGATATGTCTATGCGTCAATCGACGCGCGCACACACATGCACACACACCACACACACATATATATATATATATATATACACATACATATATACACATATACACGTATATGTTATATGTATGTGTATATCTGTATCTATATGTATATCTATCCGTCACATCCGGCATCCGGCTCTGCTCCGATGGAAAGCCAAGCTACTGAAGGTGGGAGCTGCCAGTATGGTCAGGTATCGCCCCCCTGCTCCGCTTGCACAAGGAAGAAGTCGCCACACCACCTGCCAACATTGCGCTAATGGCTTAGCATTTAGGGCTCCGGGCTTTAGGGCTTATGTAGGGTATAGGCCTTCGGCCTAGGGTTCAGGGCCTTGGGCCTAGGGTGCAAGGCCTAGCGTGTAGGGCTTAGGTGAGTTAGTTAGGTCTCTGTGGCTAACTTCAGAAGCTTCGACTTCGGTTTAAAGCCGGTAGTTGAGGCTTCTGCTGTTGGAGGAATGCTGCTCAGAACTCTGCATGTGCTCTAGTGCCTTATACCCTAAGCCCCTACACCCTAAACCAGCCCCAACCGCGCTCTCCATAGCAGAAAATAGGGCCCTGAGCCCCAACCCTGGGCCCTAATAACCCAAAGCTCTGAACCCTAACAGTGAACGCTAAGCCTTCAGCCGTCAATCCTTAACGCCAAGCCCTGGCCCTTTAAGCCTTAAATACCCGATCCCAAACCCAAAGCCTATAAGCCCTGACCCGTTGACCCTAAGACCTAATCTAAGATGAAAATCGTGGGCCGCTAGTATGAGCCTTAGTGGGGTCCCTAATTACCCAGTAAATGTCCTTGGTCTAGTTCTGAGGCCCTCTAGTATCTCACTCAAAGGGGTAAGAGACCATATTAGGCCTCCATACTTCCAAGCTAAACCCTAAGCCCTAGGACCCAAACCCCAGACCCGTATTGCCGTTAAAGCAACTTGAAGTTACCAGAATTACATATCACGTATCCATGTTGCGGCAACTTACTGCAAGTTCCCTAATCGCAACCCAGAAAGCCACAATAATAATGGCCTACACGACCTAGCCACTATTTTGGTGCTCATCAAGGCCATGATTTTGGTTTCGGAGGTCTAGGTCAGTCTAGGTCTAGGTCAACCCCAAACTCCCTTAACCCCTACCTGCTAAACCATGCTGAACCGCAAACCCTCACACCTACACCCTGAACCCCGAACACTGAACTGTGAACCCCCCTTACAAACCCTAAACTCTAAAACCCAAACCCCAAACCCCCACTCTGAAACCCCAAATTCCCACTCCCTCGCCTCACCCGCAATCTCCCGGTCCTCCCAGGAAAGTTGCAACAGCTGGCCAGGCTCAAGAAGGAAGTCTTTTGCCAACCTGGGATGCAAACATAGAAGGACTGGAAGCCCCAAACAGGGAACCTAAAGAATGTAGTAGGAACATAATAGAAACATACGGGCTCTGGTAATTGCCTTCCGTTTATGCTCCTACTATAATCTTGGGGTTCCCATTACAGTCCTTCCAGAGCAGGTGTTTAGGGGTTTAAGGTTTCGGGGCTGAAGGAAGTAGGTCCTAAGGTATCTAAGGAGCTACGATTCAGGGCTGAAGGCTCTTTATTTCGGGTGTAGAATGTAGGTCTTGTGCTGAGGGCTTGAAGGTTGAGGTCAGGTTAATAAAGCCTAGGGTTTTGGGTCTAGGCTTTAGGGTCTAGGGTTGGGGCCCCTGAAGGGTTTCCACCACAACTCTACTAGATTCTACAGGGGGTTTATGTTGGAGTCCTTCGAGAGGTTGGCCTGAAAGAGCTGTAATCAGAGGATCCTACACCGCCTGCCTCAACCCCCGCCCTCCGTCCAAACAAGGGTAAACGAACCCTAGATAGGTGGGGGGATTAAGGTAGGGGTGGTATAGGATCCCGTGAAACCCTAATTCCCATAAACCCTGGGACGAAGCTCTGACTTCGGTGATGCCAGTTTTTTCGGATATGAGCCATTGTCTAAACTCCTGGTATCCCCCTTAATAAGCCCTATAGTAGTCCCCTGTATAATCCCCTTTATATCCCCCTTTAATGAGTTTAGACTATGGCTCATATGGGGCACTCCATGCTGCCATGACACGTGTTCAGAAAGACGACCTGCTCCTTGATGTTGAGTCCCAGGGCGCTGAACCTGAGAAACACGCAGATTGTTGAGGTCAAACGGTTTAGGGTTTAGGGTTTAGGGGGGTTTAGGGTACCCAGACCCCTGGAAGGATCTAGAAAGTAGAACCCCCAATATGGTACCCTATACTACTATTGGGTAATTCCTAGGAGCCCTTAAGGGGGGTTTAGGGTAGGTCAGGCCTGACTAACGATGATGATTTTCAGGCGTTGGGTGATTTTCTAGATGCAAACCTTGCCTTGAAAGTTTAGGGTTTAGGGTTTAGGGTTTAGGGGAAAGCTGTAACAACAAGCCTATAATCTTACTCTATATGGGGGGGGTCCATAGTAGCCCCCCCCAAAAAAACAATACTACTCATATTCTTTTACGATGGATACCGGCATCTTTAGACCACCAGACCAAGGAAACCCAATAGTATTATGACCTGTTTGGGAACATGTTCTGCATAACTGGAGCCCTTTTCATGCCTCTTCAACCCACGCTCAATCCTAACCTCCAAAGTTACCAGGCCCCCAAACACCCTTGAATAGGGTCTATGAAGTTCCTACTTGTGGGTGTTTAGGCCTTTGAGGGCTTTTAGAAGGTACTAAATATATCGTAAACCCCCCATCTCAAACCTGAATCCAGCAACCCTCAACCCTACACTGGCTTAAAATTGGGCATGCCGTGATTTTCTGCTAAAGCCAAACTGTATGGCTTAGGGTTTCGAATTTTCAGCCGCATCCAGAAAACTCAGGTTTCAGAAGCCTCCATAGTCTTGCGCAGTCCCACTTACCAGCCAAAGCAAGATTTACCTACCTGAAATTGTATGAGAGAAACTCATATCCCCCAACACAAATAAGTGCGTGAGGATGGCCAACATGCTGGCCCCTTCTGCGAGTCCCTATACTTCGGATTGAAGGTTAGGTTTGTCATCTAGAGTTATCTATGTTGGCGTCCCTATTCACGGAAGACCTAGACGCTAGGCCACCCAGGTGCACTGTCTTTGAGGTCATCTGGTTGCAGACACAAAGGTCAACAAGCTTCCTAGACCGGGTTCTCCCAAAACTAGGGGTCCCGTGTTGGGGGTCCCCCTGTTGCGCTCTTGCGCTTTCTGCTCGTATTACATCAATGCTATTGCTATCTGCCTGCTATCTCGCTTGTACTATTGTCTCTTTTACCATCCAACAGTTTCAGAACACTTCTTCAATTATTAGGCCTTTCAAGTTCGAAGCAACATCTGAAGCGTAGCTGGGGAGCTGTCTGAACAGCTGCAGCTGCTTCCTCAGCGAGCTACATAGCGGATCAGACTGGGTTGCCGAGTTATCAGAATATGGGTACATCGTAAAAAAATGGGCTTTCCACATGAAAAGCTTAAGTTAAGTTACCAGCAACCCAGCAGAGTGCTGCTGCAGGGCAACGTACACCAAACTGCGTACCAGGAAGAAAGGGTTGGTTCCGTCTCAGCCGAACGCTGAACAAAACAAGACAGACGGCCTCAAACTTCTAGTTGGGGCATGCATGACACATTTGAGCTATAGTCTAAACTCCTAGTATCCCCTTTAATAACCCCTGAAGCAGTCCCCTATATGATCCCCTATATAACCCCCCTTTAAGGAGTTTAGACTATAGCTCATTTAGGGGTTGAACCTGTATGGCTAATATTCCGGGTCAGGGTTTAGGGTTTAGGGTTTAGGGCGTCTGGTGTAGGGTTTAGGGTTTAGGGTATACTGCGAACTAAAATCGAACCCAGCAATTATCTTGGCAATCTCACAATTCCCGCCAAGATGTTGGGGAACGCCATGCGATTCAAGTCTTTAGCAACATCCGCACTAGATACTGATATCGTCTATGGGATGCTTGTTGTTGACGGAGGCGGCGGGGAAAACAATTAATCTGGGCTGCTGTGAAGGAATTGTAATGAAGTCAGTTTAATTACCATGGTGACTTAGCTTAAGTTCCTTAACAGCGATACAGTACTGGTACCATGTTTGAAATATTGCTTGTCATTTGCACGGTGCATGTCTTTGGGAAATGGGGGGGGGGGTGAGCGACTCCAGAGCTTCACAAGAGAGCCCTGTGCAACAGCAGCGCATGTTCGTGTGCAGGATTGTAAGCATTGACATGCGGGTCTCTCAAAATAGGGGTACCGTAGGAACCCTTTTCGTACATGGCATTCTGGCGGTCGCGGTTTACAAGAACATGTAGGAGTTAGTGCACACATGCAACATTGAAACCGCCTTGTTTGTGCAGTTGTTTCAAGATGTCCCTCTGTGCATGCGTACCAGATTCTGATGGCGGCGTGCTTTGGCTAATATTTTGGACATCATAAACTTCTCAGGCCTTAAATTCCACCCAGAACTCCTCTGTGGGTCAGGCTCCAGCATCCATGTACTATCCAATGTAGCGTTCTACATCAGCCCCAGTTCTGAAAGTTATCCAGTGCAGCTTTTTCCGCTCATGCACTTCTACAAGCCCCCACATGTTCGCCATATGGCGCCTTTTGGGAATTCTCATTATAATTTGGCCCTGCATATAGGGTGCACAAAAAAGGACCATACCTTTGACAACCCTCCATATCAACCCTAAACCCTAAACCCTAAACCCTAAACCCCGAATCGGATCACATTGTGCATTCGCGCGTCGCTGCCGGCAGCCTTTGACGGATGAGCTGAGCGTGCTCAGTGACGACGGCTGCGAAGTCCCAGCGGTCCCCTGGTTTTCTACACGGATATATGAGCCATAGTCTAAACTCCTAGTATCCCCCTTAATAACCCCTATAGTAGTCCCCTATATAATCCCCTATATACCCCCTTTAAGGAGTTTAGACTATAGGATATATACGTGCAGTGGGGGGTTGTGGTTGGCCCTAGTAAGGGCCTCGTGTTCAGGAGATTTTCAGAATCTATGGCTGAGGGTTGGAGGTTTAAGGCTGATAGCCCCAAACACTTTTTTCTGCTTATCATAGGACCCCCACCCCCCACAAAAAAGAGAGCCTGGACAGCCTTGACTAGGATCCCCACTATAAGTCATATTACGGAAACGCCTTTTCTTTGTATTCAGCTTTAATACGGAGATCCCAGATTAAAAAGGAAGGGGTACTACGTACAGGGGTACCTAGATATTATTCACTATATACCAAGATATGACAGCGCAAATAAAATTCCTTAACAGCAGCTCAGTAATTCTAGGAAACCCATGAAGCGCCTGCACTCCGGCCCATGGCCTTTTCCACGTTGAACTTAATCTTCGTGCCGCCGGCACTGGGGACCGTCCTTGGCTGGGTTTAGTTTTATGCGGTTTAAGGTTAAAAAGGTTGGAGTTTAGGGTTTAAGGCTTAAGGTTAAGCGAGGTTAAGGGTTTAGAGTCTTCAAGATGAACGGCTTGCAGGCGGACGTGGGCCCTGGATGTCTCTGCCCCCAACGCTTTAGTCCCATACTGTTGTATGGTATATCCTGAAAGAGGTACGTAGGACATCCAGGGTGCAGGTAAGGGTAAACCATAAACTGCGTCGCTGTTAGGGAACTAAGTTAAGCTACCATATTATGGGCTTATGGTGAATAACAGGGTCTCCTTATTATCTTGGTTGGCCTTTGGAGTCCTTTGAAAAAGATTAGTATGTAGGGTCCTTATGAAACCAACAAGGGAAAACATTTAAGTATCCCAAAGGCCAACCCAAATATAGCATTGAAATCCTGATCAGCAACCCAATGAAAACCAAACCCTACGGTTCAGAGTTTATGGCTTCGGGTTGGCTGGTTTACTGGTTTGGTTTGTAGGTTTGAGGAAATTGGGGCGTAATGCAGGTCCAAACCCTAAACCCTAAATCCTAAACCCCCGGGTTTAGGGGCTTAAGGCATTGGATTGGTGATTTGAAATTTTAGGTTTGGGTCTGGGGGGCTCTTTGCGGCTTCGCACCATATTCTGGGGATCCGGTCTTGGGCCGATCTTGAAGCTACTCCTGCTTTTTGTTTTTTGCGTGGTCAGTGGGGTGGGGGGTGGGGGTGGGCATTGTTCAAAGTTTGAGGGTTGGGGGACTTGGGCTGAAATATGCACACCAGATTCGAATATGTCATGGGATGTATTCAAAATCGCGAGGGCTCTTTTCAGTGACTTATATATACTAAACTTGCCACACCCTAAACCCTGACCGCTTAAATCTTTCAGAAGGTAGTAAACTCCTAAAGAATAAATCTTTCAGAAGCTTTCCTAGTAAACCCTCAAAATCCTTCAAACGCTTTCCCAGCAACCGGAACAACTGATGACAGAGCGGCGCCTCGAGGTGGAGAGTAGGCGTCTAGGGAACACCATGCATGGACCACAATTGGGATTTAGGGGTTTAGGGATTAGGGTTTAGGGTTTAGGGTTTAGGGGTTAGGGTTTAAGGTTTAGGGTTGGACCGCAATGGTATAATGGTCTAATCAGGCACAGTCTTGCAAAGCATTCAGCTTCCGATTTGTACGCTTGAGTCTGGCGGGCAAAGGACCCATGGACTTGGAGTGAAAAGATGACGGGCCAACCTATCGTATGATGTTTGGGCTCGGAGACAGGCACCGTGCTCCTATGGCTTGAAGTGCTGTCCTCAAAACCTGAACTCAAAACTTTAAGCCAGAAACCCCAAACTCATTTGAATCCGAAATCCACAGACCATAGCGAGGCGCGATGGCTATGCAACGTGCTGTGTGGTTGCAAGGCTCACTCCTCCAAATGCCTGGGTCTCTAAAGCACCTAATGTAATGACCTGAAAAAGCAGAATCTGTTTTTGGGGTAGGCCTGTTCCAACTCATTGGTTATCAGGGGATGTATTTGGCAATTATCGAACCTTCCCTTCCACTCCCATATTCCTAAACCCTAAACCCTAAAAACCCTAAAAACCCTAAACCCTAAACCCTCCATTGTTGAAATCCTAAAGCCGCCTTTAGCCCTCAACTCTTGCCCATTCCATATTCCCGGACCCCCTAAAGGATCCACAAAATGGAACCCCCTAATAATCCCCTAGTTTCCCCAATGCAGTAATGGGTTCATATTGGGGGGGGGGGGTCCATTTTTTTTGGGTTCTAAGCCCTAAACCCTATAT
>CAJNIZ010046062.1:13030-31872 GCA_905231905.1 Symbiodinium pilosum | reverse complement strand
ACCCCGCTGTGAGGGTGGGGAATAAATGGAGACTGGGTTAAATAGGGCCTTACCGGGAGAATAACTAATATTATGGTCCTAGATACCCTGCCAAGTTACCTCAAATAGGCCTCAAACAGACCTCAAAATGATTTTGGTAATTCTCAGCCCTTTACACTTTGCAGTAGGAATGTTATGTTGCATTGCAGTAGGGAATATTAATGCCCCTCACCAAACACTGAAACCCCCCACCCCTCTCATATTACATCTTCCCAGTGTAGTATGCTATACGATTTTGGGGAATACTTAATCTTAGGAGGGCAGGAGGTTCTTATATGCGGGTGGGGAATTATGCATGGTCACTGCATTATAAGCAGGCGCCTATCAAAGTAGAACAGTGAAGAAACAAGTACCAGGTGGCGTTTAGGGTCGCCCTTCAGGGTTGGGGGATTTCGGCTCATGAGACAGAGCATGGGTGCAAAACATGGTAGGCAGTATATACGAGAGGTGATTGCGGGAGGTTCTCAAGAATGGGTCCTAAAGAGTTCCTGGGGGTTTAGGGTTGAGGGTTTAGGGTGGGGAGCCCAGAAACCTGCTGAGGATGATCTCGGCCTTGCTTTGTTCTGCAAACCCAGCTTTGATGAGATGTGAATTTGTATGAGGTTGGAGTGATGTTGACGGCCACATAATTGGAAAAAAAAGCTTTGGGCATAGCACGATATACTAGAGTGTACATATCCAAGGATTATGGGGGAGAGTTCTCCTACTCATTCAGGCTTATATGACGCAAGCGCTGAAGCTTGGAAGAGTGGAGGAGCTTAGAAGCATGTTTCAAGAAGACGTCGCTAAGAAATGCCTGTTTCGTCCAAGAAGTCTCATCGCTTGCTGAAGTTTCGATGCAGCCTACCTAAATTCTCGCGGCAAACCCCCATTGGCATTCCGAATCCCCCTTGGTGGACTTACATGAGGCTGATACAGTTGATGGGTAAAATCTTGCTTCCTGAGACTTTAGCAACTTAAGGTGGTGCCAGGCCTCCTCCATCCACAGTGTGCTATGGTGTTTGATAGGCGCACAGTTATATTTGGGTTATATCGGGATAATGCAAAACAAAATGGAAATTGTTATAGTATATTGGAGCTGTTTACCCTAACCCTGAAACCTATAGTCCCCCTTCAGTAGATGGAATATGGCTTTGGGTACGTTGTAGTGCGATTCCTATGTACCCCATATTGAGTCTACTTAACGGTGACTATAAATAGTGACACAGAGCAACAGATGTCATAGCCCCGACTGCGCTGTGTCGTGTTGGATGATTGGTTCAACTTGGGGAGGGGCAGCGCTTTCATCCTGATACTTGCTGTCTAGCCTAACCCCTCATACCCCAAGCGTTTCAGCTATGGATACTGGAAAATAAAATGGAAACTACTAAAGTATATTGGGGGATAGAGATAATGGAAAATGAAATGGAAACTACTATAGCATATTTGGCTTAATCACGCTGTCAGCAACTTTTCTACAGAAGGCTACTTTGGCTTTTCCTGCCCTGCGCAGAAGATGTGCTGTGCAGTGTTCATACTCTACCAAATACGGCTGATGGAGGCACTCTGCCCTCCGAGCGATACATCTGTATAGGATGTTGAAGTTCCTTTCAATGGGCATGGTTACATGGCTCTGCAGTCAGCAACATGAGCAAGTATATGTCCATGTGGGATGTCACCTTCTAACCCCCGCACTCTTGATACTAGACATCTTCCCCAATATATGATGGTATTGCATTGGGGGGGTAGCTAGGGGGTCGGGGGATGTTTACATTGCTATGCCAACCCAGCAAGCTGGGAATGTGTCAGGGGGACTTAGTAAGTAGGTTAATGACCCCTATACTATACTCCATATAGTAACCCTAGATATCCCCATTATCAACCTAGTTACTAAGTCCCCCTGGCACTCCTGCTATTCACTCCCATCCACACACTTAAGACAATACATCCTGTAACCTCAACCCTAACCCCACCAAAACGTAGAATTCCTAGAAGCGTCCCTTTGCCCCGGCTTCCCATTATCCTCCCCTTTAGGATTTTAAATTAGAGGTTACAGGTATCCTAGGGACGTAATGACCAATCTTCTGGTTTAGATTCCTTGCATGATTATGGTATAGGCTGCCACAAATGGACTTCAAACGGTATTCGCAATTTGTTAGGCTTTTTGGTTCTAGGACGGAAATTTCCATACTCAGGCCTTGCCTGCAGAAGCGATTGGCACTGAGGCCACATGGCTTGCAACGTTCAACTCTGAAGTGGGGATAGTAACGACAACTCGGTTACAATTACTGATGTTCTTGTACTTCCATGTCTCTTCTGCCTCGTTCTCCTCCTACTGCTACTGGTGCAGCAGCAGCGACCACCGCCAACAGCATCAGCGCAATGACCTTGATGATGAAGCTGAGGTGATAGAGATAATGATAAATCCACCCTAGCCATAGGACCAACAAACAACGCCTCGGTCAGAGAAACGACTTTCAACAGAATAGCCAGGACTGGATACTCCTCCCTTTAGGTTGCTACAACTGATCCTTACAGGTCCTATCCAGAATTCCTTATCAACTCTCAACCCTGGACCATGTTGATTGGTTCACTCTTCTGAGGAGGGCCCAGAGGATGCAGTATCGAAAGCCCATCAGTCTGAGATGGACGCCCTGCAGAAGGCCTTTAAACAACGGGGTTTAAGGTTTAGGGCATCTGGTAACGATTGTGAGAATCAACGGGAGGGAAAAAATGAAAACTGGGTTTATACAGGGGTTTAAGTTTAGAGGGATAAGCATGACCGTGGAAGCTTGTCCCATCACACGCCGCTGGCCTAGCATGGGTTCAAAAAAAGGGATAAGTACCACTGGTGTCGTCCCGGATCCCTTGTATGGTATAGTTGCTCCAAAAATGATAGTCATAATTGTCCAGTCCCCTACAGTATGTTTCAGGAAGGAAGACTCGACAGTTGCAGGACTTGCTTGACTTGTATGTGGTATAGACATGTAGAACTTCTGCTTGGCTTCGGATCTATAACTTTATTGGTGCGAGTTTTGCTTCATTCTGTTTTAGAGCGACACTGCCAGACCCAGAGCTAGATCTCCTGGCCCAAGAACACTCGACCCCGCATAGGCCGTTTCGTTGCTGATTGATCTCTCGTGGCAAGACCGTGTGCCGTTTTGCAGTCGTTGAGATTGCAGAACGTGAACTCGTTGAAAGCCTCCATCCCATCCACGCAAGGCTTTCCCCCATTTCTCCGTTTTGTGTATCATGGGAAGGCTTTCAGCAGCAGAGAGTACCCTGGCATTCTCACGCTGAATTGCGCCTCGTTTGAAACCGTAAACATTCTCAAGCTGCTTCTTGCCTCAGAAACGTCCTGCAAAAGTTTTGCTACGGAACTTCTATGCCGTCAAACGCGAAGCAATTCGACCTTACCGCGCACAGTGAGCTCTAGGCACGGCACAATACCCGATCCCTTCGCGGCGAAACACTGAATAGGAGGGCCGCCCCGAGCATCTCCTGATTGTAGCAAGACATTCCTCCTTCTGACCTGAAGCCCCCTAAATCCTAAACCCGAACCCTGAATCCCCAAACCCCATGCAGGTGGCCAACCCCTTCAGAATCCCTAAACCCCTAAACCCACAACCCCCTAAACCCTAAAGTGTGCATGCACACCTGGTCAGGCCCGCAACTTAGAAAGGCTTGCTGCCGTCGCCGAACTCCGGGTGATGGACCCTTAAGCTGAGCAAGCCGGTTCAGGGCAGACGGTTAACTGGGAGAATACCTTAGGGGTAAACAAAGACTATGGTTAATGCCTGTTTAACCCTTATAAAGCCATATAAATCTAACTTTTGTAGCCCACGCACACCTACCAATTCTGTGAAACCCCAAACCCCTCTGACAACCCTATTGTCTTCAGTGCTTATGTTGGAGGTTGAAGATCTGGAGGGCGCAGCTTCCCTGACTTGAACACCAGGAAATTCTTCGTGAGCAAGAAGTAACGAAACACACTGCAGTTCCTGTGGCGTTGATGGCGTACGAATATTCAGAGTTTTGACGGGAACGAAGACATAAAGGGATATGTACCACAACGGATTGCCTTACGTCCTATGAGCTGTCCAGTAGATTTCTGAGGATGCCCTTACCCCCCAAAAGTACTTTTTGGGCCAGAGTTGTGAAGGTTTAGCAACTGAGAGTCATCACAATGCCTGCTTCTCGTGTCTTTCTCACGGGGACCCCTAGAATGCGGGCTAGAAGCTGAGCCTTCTGGCCTCTTGCTTACCAAAAGGAGACACGAGACGCAGCGATGAGACCTGGCCTGATTTGAGCCAGTCCTTTTGCTGGATCAATGCTAGGGATACTTTATATTTTTTGGCTGGGGACTTTGCTGAATTTGCAACGGTGCGCTTTATACTTGTTGGGTTCTGGGCTTGCGTATTTTTACGTAAAAAGGATTCCCTTTTTCTTGCTAAGGTACTGTGGGCAAAGTTTTGGACAAGTACAGATGCCCAAAGTATGTAATGCAGGAAACGAAATAAATACACCAATGCTTTGCATTCTGGTCCCAAGTTCTTGGTACAATTGTGGTGTGGAGTATGGAGTGCCTCAAAAAGACTTCTAGATGATGTCGGTAATTGTTTTGCCTCCTTTATTCTATATAAAGGCTCTTTTGTTGCCTTGGGCTTTTAAAATTAGTGGATATGTAGCGTATTTGGGGGGACCTATGCAGTTAAAATAGAGGTTCGGGTTTTAAAAGCTTGGATACGCTACCGCAAGTTGAGAATCAAACAGAGAAGAAACTGGATGGTTGAAATGGAAGCTGGGGTTTATTTATGCAAGGGCTACCCTAAGCCCCAAACCGTAGGTGTCTGAAATGGAGGCTTCGCAGGTCTAGCTCTTCAGAATTGGGAACTTGTTCAAGAGGAGGGCTGCTTGTTGAAATGCATGCCTACGCCCTGAACGCACCAGCCTGAACCATATAACTTAGGTAACCCAGACCCCTGATGAATAGACCCCTCCCCATTTATAGGGATTATGACAGGGATCCTACTGTTAAGGGCCTAAAAGGAGGTGGTATATTAATCACGGGTCTACATTACTGCCACCATTTGTAACAGTTGGATAATATTCATGATGAAGGTGCCTATAGGCCTTCGTATGACCCCTAATGTAGACTGTTACAGGGTGGGGGCAGTACCCAAGCTCTAACCCCAAACCCTATAACCCTGAACCCTATAGCCTTCAACCCCATGACCCTAAACCCTACCACCTAGATGTTGGGTCTCTTCTTCAGCTTGCGAGCTTTGAACCCTAAGCCTTGTGTACTGTAGAAGTCTAGATATATTGATAATGGAACATCAAGTGGATGAGAAATGATAAGTCACAAGGACGCTGGGCTTATGTAGGGGGTTATAGGAATAAGTACTTGCTAACATTATGGTCCTTGATTTGTGCACGTATAGGGTACCTGGAGATGAAGTAGACCTCAACATGATGTAGGTAATTCTGGGCCCCCCTACATTATTTGAAAACTCAAGTCGAAGACTAGGGTCTCATAAATTACATCCGTTAACATGAAGCGCTACATCCCAAATTGGAAGACCCGGAAAGCCGCAGCATTGGCATCTAAGACAAGCAGAGAAAGCTGTCGAAGAGCAGCAGATGGCCAAGGCACTGGGTGCAGTTTTTGGAAGTGTTAGGGTGTCTTACCCACTTTCGGAGGTCATGCTATGGTCCTCCCCTGGCTAAGGAGTGTTAAAGTTATGGACCGGTCCGGTTCATTTTTAGCTTTGCAATTGCGGTGTGCTTAGGGTTCAAGATGTCACGGCATGCTCCCATTTGCCCCTTTGGGGTGTCACGGTACTATCTAGAATCTACGGGGAGACGCATGAAGGAGGACAGGAACACTTAATAGTGCCAGATGTGACGTGCACGCAGGCACATGTGCAACCGTCTAGAAGGTGCAAAGAGCCAGGTGTGTGGATCGAGTTCTGCAGCAGGTTGCACGCAATAAGCTGCTGGATTTGTGGGTGGGCTTTTCAAAGCGAAGGAAACGCAGCGGTGTGGACTGCACTGCCCAGCCTTTCGGGTTTGGTCTTGGCATTGTTTGGTCCGCTCAAGGCTGTTGCAAGGAACGACGGTGCCACTACTAATTGCCCGCCGCACTATTTCCGGCCACAACCTCCTATTATGAGCACAATTTGTGCTACATATTGTCAGTACTGCTACTATTATGGTTATTGCTATTACTATTACAAGTACCATTGAGACTACCATGGCAGTGGAGTCCGGAGGCAACAGCACGGCCGCGCTCTGCAGAGGTCCTAGCGCCGTCGCAGAAGGAGGTTGGGCATTGTAGAAACCTGAACAGTTTGAAATATTGTAGGTGATATGTCGAGCCTACCTAGATTATGTACGTACATAACTTACTCTAGGCGGTTAGGATGTAATCCACTTCCCCTAACTACAACCAACCACGCAGAAAAACTTATATGCGTAGTGCCATCATACATTATGGGGAGAGGTGAGTAGAATTTACAGTCGCCAAAAATCCTTGGAGAGAGATGTGTATTTGCTTGGGATTCCTCTTTATGCTGTAGGCCTGTAGGGTTTGGAGCTTTCCGATTCGATGGTCCTAAGGCGCTCGTGGTAATCTGAAGGTTCCCTTGTAATTAAGAAATGTTGGAAAGATCTTAATCACCCTACTCCTTATAAGAACCCCCTGCCGAAGAATGAACATTCTCCCCCATACCGAATGGTATTATATTGCGGGTTCATATTGCAGGGGTGGCGGGGGTCATTTTTCGGATAAGTGGGTTACGATGTTCCTCAGGCCTCGTCAGACAGCTATTTGATTGCTGCGCCTCCAGATTTTTCAAACTGTGCCACGTTGAGGGGCCAAGCTTTGAGAACTTACGAGAGAAGGCTCCTGATGCTCCTGCGTATTCCGGATCCTCAAGCACCACACAGTCAGTATGCTTGCTTGCGTGGGTTTCCAGTAAGTAAGGCTTGTGGAATTTAAAAGATTCTAAGGGGTTCCTAGTTCAAATAGATTTAAGGATTTCTGTTTTGAACACTTTGCACAACAAGTGCTGAAGTATCTAGACCTGGACCCGTAATTGCCAGATACTTAGTTGGGGCCAGTAATGGCCTTTGCCTGGGCTCAACAAGGCCAAGTCGGCGTCCTCAGCTGCACCACCACAGACCACGAAGGACTTGGAGCATCAGGGTGGCTGCGGCTGGCGGGAAACTATACGGAGGGTTCTCAAAATTGAGGTCTGCTTTGGTGTACCCGCATTCCAATGCGGACCCAAAACTTTTATGGAATTGTGTATTATCCTGTTGCAGCTGGGCAATTCGAGGCGGCCAATCCGCCACTGGCCTTCTTTACAACTCCTATACGGTACCAGGACCTGTGGAAATCCTTATGGCAGCAGTCTGGAGACTTCCCACTTCTGATACCTGTATGTACATTGCTTCACTTGAAGTCGTTTTGAGTGATGCGGGCTTTCTCACAACAAACCCAACGGCCTACTCTCTCTATTGAATCCCTACTACGTCCATAGGGTACCTTGAAGCCCCCTCTCTTCAGAAACCCGTATATATCCACTTTCCTTCATATTAATGGTTGTTTTGCGGTCCATGCTCGGAAGGATTAGGGGAGCTGGGCGCTTAGTCTTAAGAGGGGACGGGGTACTGCATGGACTTGATGACAATTTGCTTTTGTTATATCTTTTGAATGATATTGGCAGTGTAGGGCTTGGGGGCGCTGAAGGAGCAGATGCACGCAGAAGAGGAGGAGGCGACTGCTAGAGCCCGGCCTATGCTGCTTTTTACTTCCTTGGTGCTTAGCAGGGAATGGGGGTATGGCTTATGAGGGCCATTCCCTAAACCCTAAGTCTTGGAGTAGTGGTTGTTGCTAATTCTGTGAAGAGCTAGGTACCTGCAACCTCATGTTGTGAACCTTGCAACGCACTCGCTCACAGGCGAGCACTTCGCCGATGGAGCCTGAGGAGGAGAGCGGTTCCTCTGAGGAGCACGATGCCAGAAGTGGACCAAGCACAAGTATTGAGATGAAGGCGTCCCAGTGCGTTTTGTGGAGTGATGTCTTGCAAAGGTATGCAGGGTCACAGTGTGGTACGATCAAGTTTTGTTGAGCAGAACAAGGGAACTACCTGTACACTGCAGGGAGCACAGGGGCGTGCAGTGGCATCTTATGGTACTTCATTTAACTAATGTGTGCGCATTGTATTTGCCCATTCAGTGATGTCCCTGTTGTCCGGCAGACGGCACAGAATCGAGCAGCTCGGAAGGGTTGAGGTTGCACAGGCTTGTGAAGCGAGCGGTGGCCAGGGTGAGTCGGCCTTACGCAGTTCCTTTTTTTCTCCCATCCTCCGCTTCCCAAAGAAACTGCTGGGTGATGTTGTGCGACACGAAGCGGCCTAGCACTCAGGGGCCAGGTTTAGGCACTGTCATACCGGCTTCGATCACACGCTTTGCCCAAATAAGTCTTTGAGTTGAGAGACCTGAGTGGATTGATGCGTACAGCGTTGCGTGCTTCTGCTTGCTTGAGGGCTTCTCCTTGTTCATGTTAGGGCAAACTGAGCACTCGGTTGAAGTGACATCCAATCGACATGGAGAATTGGAGCATTGAACGTAGGGTTGGAAGCACGACAGAAGCAACAAATCAAAGAAAAAAACTTTTTGCAGCCAGCCAAGATGGCAGTTTCACAGACATTTGTGGCGGTATGCTGGTTTCCTGAGCCAAACTGGAGTCATGGAAGTAAAGCTAGGCCTTAGATCCCTCTGTAGAGGCGCTGGCGCCCTCGCACACGGAGGCTGGAGATGGGCTCAGTGAGTTTTGATGTCAAGTGGATTCGGGGTCAGATTGATTTTGAGTTGCTGAAGATGTTGGATCATAAGTTTAAGGCTCAGGCTGCGCAGGTCTAAGTCTTCAGGTGATGCACGGTTTCCAGCTTGGGTTTAGCAGGGTCTAATGGGGATTCTGTATCATCTCCCCACTTTGGTAGGAAACAACATTTTCAATCGCAACATGTTCTTGCTGGTTACGAGGTCCTTGTACCAAGGATATAAGAGGTCAATAACATCAAGATCGGGATGTAAAGGTTTAGCCCCTGAACAGCTGACTCTGCTATTATATGAGGTTTCCAAGAACGGGGGCGGGATAAAAAGGATTGTAGTATATTGGGATTTGTATCCCCTTTTTCTGATACTCCCATATGGAGATGATACAGTCAATCTAGGGCCCCGGGGACGCCGAAGGAGCAGATGCAGGAAGAGGAGGAGGAGGAGGAGGTGCCTGTGCCTGAGTTCAGTGGAAAGCTTTTTGGAGTGGGATTTTGGTAAGTGTACCCCGCAAATAAGGACCCTGCTATACTGACACGATTCTGGGAGTCCTAATTGTAGGTGTTAAGGTTACTCAAATCCCCTTACGGGTCACGCTACATATCATGCATCCCTGTTTACGGTACTATATACACATCTAGCCTCCCAGGGAAAATGCCCACAACGGCCGATACGACAAAGGTTTATCTCCAACTTTCCTATCGCGCCGCCTGTAGTTGTAGTTGTGCCCAGCTGGCGGCCACCAATTCTGGCCGCGTTGGCTGGGGGGGCGCGTTTTCTCCGACTTGTGTACGTTGACAGTTGACAAACACTGTTGTCCTGCTGTAAGAGTCTTTTTGGGTGGAATCCGCGTGATAAGAAGCCTAAGGTTTAGTCAATGCCTACCAAGTAGTAGCATGGAGTACCATATCTGGGGTTCTACTTGCTAGGTCCTCCCAGGGCTTTGGGCAGGCAAGCACTTCGCCGATAGAATCAGAGGAGGGAAGCGGCTCTACTGGAGAAAGCACGGGCGGAAGCGTGCCAAGCACAAGCATTCAGATGGAGGCGCTTCCGAAGTAGGTTCTCTGTAGACCATTTTCAAGCAGGATTTGTGCAACCGCTCCCTGGGCTGTGAAACTACATTGCCAGAGTTCAGATCAGTTTGAGGGCCCATTCCGCATAGGCAGGGGTTCAGGGACCTGGCACCACAAGAGAGCACATGAAAAGAACAGCTGTAAAAACACGAGTATACTTGGGAGAGGGGGATGACATTGCCATGAACGTTCCGTATTGCTACCCAGCATACGTTTCCACTACTGTTAGGGCAGGGATGAATATTGGGGCAAGGGGGCAGCTACGGTTCCGCATTATGATTATTCTTATTATTGCTCCATATTGCGGCTGGTGGTAGCATACTTCCCAAGGTTTAGGGTATCTTGGGTCATGCACCGACTTTAGTATCAACCAGATCCTTTATAGGGGGATCATTTTGGGGGGACACGGGCTCATCCTTCCGAATACTTCCAGCAGCTCCCCAGTCCCAGAACATGGTCACTTCCCTGACTGACTGACTGACTGATTCACTGAGCCCTTCTACACATTTTAGGGTTCTAGGGTTAGGGCATAGGTAGGATTTGGAGTCTAGGGCTTTTGCATGGTTTTCGCTTTAGGTTTCCAGCAGCTGTTTAGGCCGCAGGGTTTTAAGGCTAGACATAGATTTGAAGGCCAGGACAAAGCTGCGAAACACCTTCATAGTACTGTCAGGGCTTCTCAACTTGGCATCAGGTTTTGTAGTAGCACTGTTCCTGAGTAGCTAAGTAATGGCTTCTAAGATCTCAGTGCGCACATAATTTTGCTACGATCGGGAGATCAGCTTTTTTTGAGGCCAGGGAAGTCGGTAACTAGGGATCGAGAGCAGACCCGATGCCTTTTTAGCCTTGAATGCAGAATTCCAGGGTTGTTAATGAACCTTGCGCTCATGGCATTTTATCTTGACTTGTTGTAGGCATCTCGAGACCATTTTGACGTCCAACAGGAGGTATTCATGTTATGTTCTCTTGACTCTGGTTGTGGGCCACTCAAGTCTTGCGGGCTTCCAATACCGTGTTTTGAAATTTTCTTAAAATCTTGTTTTTAGGAAACAGCGATGTCCCAGGTGTGTAGATCGGCGTGTTTAGCAGAGGTGGTAGCAACAAACTGTTGGATGGGCAGGCAGGTGAGTAGAACTCATGAAACAAAAGCCCAGACATCTAGTAGCATTGCCACCGCTAGATGTGTGGAGCGCATAGGCTTAGGAGGTGCCAGAGGGTGTTCCAATCACGCTTTTGGCTTGGCGCAGTTTTGGTCCAATAAGGATTTTGGTATGTCATGGTGTGGTCTGCTGATCTTTATTGCAAAGAACAGCGACACCACTATTAACTGCCAGCACGACCTACGTCCTCAGCGTTCCCATTGCTTTTACTCTTCTAGTCACCGTTACTGTCGTCATTGCCATTGCTCTTACGTTGCTCTTACCCCATTATCAATATTGAATTATGATTTCCCCATTATTAATCTTACGGTTACCATTACTATTTCAGTGGAGTTGGGAGGCAGCAGCGCAGTGGAACTCCACAGAGGCACTAGTTCCCTCACAGACGGAGGCTAGGCTCACGGGTTTGACGTTGGGTGGCTTTAGGGTTAGGATGCTTTCCAGCTTCCCTGATAAGCAACCTTCCCACCCCCAAATCACAAATCTTGCTCCTGTGAAGTACCCTCATACATGGGAGGGGTTGGGATTTACAGGCGCTCAAGATGCTCGAGTGTAAGTTTGGGTTCACTTCGACCTTACATCTGAGCAATGGAGTTCCAAACATGACTGGTTCCTTTTTGGGGGGCCCCATATAGGAGGGTTTTGGGGTCTATACTGCGGCCCCGATTCCGAATTTCTTTATGTTTTGGGGCCGCAGGGCTGCAATTTGATGGTCCTGAAGGGCTCTAGTAGTAAATTTATCCCGACCCTTGACAATCAATGAACCAAATTACCCCAAAAAAATCGTATATGTGACAGGGCCTTAGACGGTGGCAGTGGGATTCTCAAAGCCTCTCCTCCAACGTTGGGTGCTCCCTAGCTTCTGAATTTCTGTGAAGTCCAGATCTTCAAATCCGTAGAACGCTGAGCGGCAAAAAATCTGCAAACAAAGCCGATTTCCCACATGTCCAAATCCTCTCAATCACCGCAGCAGTCAGCATGTTTGTTTGCAAGGGTGGTTGACAGAAACTCAAGGCTTTCCATGCCTGTGTTCATTGCGAACAGCATGTCGCAATGCCCTCCCCCACTTGCCCTCTTTGCCCACTTGCCTCCCCTGCCCTACTGGCCCCACTTCACTTGCCCCAACCGCTCGCCCCGCGCCCCACTTGCCGTGCGGGGAGCAAGTGGGGCAAGGGGGTCAGACGCATGAAGCCCCCCCAACGCCAACACTTTCTCTCTTTTGGACTTTGCTCAAGTAGCAACCCCTAGCTTCGAGACACCCAATGTGAAGTGGTGGCTTTCGTCGGGGTTCAGCAAGGCCAAATTACCGTCCTCAGCTGCGCCACCACAGACCACGAAGGACTTGAAGCATCAGGTCGCTGCACTAGGTAGGAAAGGATACGGAGGGTTCCCAAAATTGTGGTTTGTTTAAGGGTGCAGATTGGACAACTCATGTTCACCAAATGTCACACAAAGACACAAGGGAGCATCATGATTCTCAGCTAACTTGCTTCAGTGATTACTACTCCTGTCACATCTTCAGCCCCTACCAACCCGCACCCAATAGATTTGTATGCACCCGGTTGTAGTATAAGTTTTCGGGCGCCGCACACAGGTTCTATTGGTGGCAGAAGACACAGTTCATAGCCTTAATGGAAAAGTGCTACCACTACTATACCGTACCTGGACTGGTGGAAGTCTTTATGGGAGGGAGCATTAGGCATATACCCCAGCTTATGAGACCCGTCTGTAGATTGCTTCGCTTGAGGTCTTTATTTAGGACGGTGGCAGTTTCTCACAACCAAGCCGTGAGAATCCTTACCAGCGACCGCATAATCTCTTCGTAATCCGCAATGGGTGTCTCGCTCGCACAGATTAGGGCAGCTGGACGTGGAGCCTGAAGAGGGAGATACGGAATTAGTATCAAACATTGCTGCCTTGATGACGCTAAAGGAGGAGATGCACGAAGAGGAGGAGGAGGAGGAGGCGACTGCTAGAGCCCGGCCTATGCTGCTTTTTACGTCCTTGGTGCTTAGCAGGGAATGGGGGTATGGCTTATGAGGACCATTCCCTAAACCCTAAGTCTTGGAGTGGTGGTTGTTGCTAATTCTGTGAAGAGCTAGGAACCTGCAACCTCATGTTGTGAACCTTGCAAAGCATTCGCCAACAGACGATTTGCCCGCAGCAGTGCCTGGAAGCTCACAGGCGAGCACTTCGCCGATGGAGCCTGAGGAGGAGAGCGGTTCCTCTGAGGAGCACGGTGCCAGAAGTGGACCAAGCACAAGTATTGAGATGAAGGCGTCCCAGTGCTGTTTGTGGAGAGATGTCTTGCAAAGGTATGCAGGGATCAGAGTGTGATTTCTGCTGAGTTTGTTGGGCAGAACGAGGGAACTACATGCGGCTTGCTAGTTGTGAAGTTTGATGACTCGATCCTTTTGAGAGGGCTCTTGGTGAACTCTTGAATTCCCTGATGAATACCAGGGCAGAAAGATCTGCCAATGTTTCTCAGAACTTTATGTAGATGGTTTGAAAGGATTTCCGAAAGCCCTCTCATCCGGCGTTGAGTAGTTCTCATGCTTTTTGGGTTTTGGGGGGCGCCACACCTCGCAGGCTTAAGGTTTGAGAAGCTTCCATCCCAAGCATTCTAAACTGGCTTGATTTTGAAGAACGTTTCACACCTTGATTGCTTGATGTATACTTGGACCCGATGTAGACTTCAAATGATCGTCTTTGTCAATATCTCAGCAGTATTCAAGTCGAGGACTGGTTGCCTTCCCACAGACTTCAATCACCAGCGCAGTCACCAGCATGTCTCTTTGTACCAGCTCCTGAAGCAATATGTAGCAGCGTTAATGTTTGATCTTCCTGCTTGGCATGTGAGAGTTCTTGCGCACTTTTGAAGGCTTTGAAACAGCACCCGTAATTTTGATTCAACCCCCGTCTGTGGTATCAGTCAATTTCGTTGGGGCTGGAGAAGGCCACATCGCACTCCTCAACGGCGCCGCCGAAGACTACGAAGGACGTGAAGGATCAGGTTTCTGCTGGTTGGCGGGGCATACAGGAACGGAATCTGATAGTTCATCAACATTCAGCAAGTGGATCTGTGCACACTCCTGGCTTTGGCGTAGGTCATTGCTGCTAGGGTTTCAGGTTGCAAGCCAAAAGGAAGTTTCCATGGAATTGAACTATCACCTCCCACCTTAGTAGCCTTAGTAGGAAACAACACTTTCAATTGCAACAAATGTTCATGTTGGTTTTCAGGTCCCTGTACCAAATATACAAGAGGTCACCAACATCAAAGATTCGGATGTAAAGGTTTAACCCCCCTTCTGATGATGCTACTGCATCATAATGAGGATTGTCATAATTGTAATATATGGGGTCCATATCCCATGTTTCGGATGCTCCCAGATAGAGATGATGCGGGCAATCTAGGGCCCGGGGACGCCCAAGGAGCAGCTGGAGGAAGAAGAGGAGGAACCGGAGGAGGAAGAGGAGGTGCCTCTGCCTGCCAGTTGAGTGGAAGCCTTTTGAGTTTGGCAAGCTTACCACTCAAATTAGGACCCAGCTACAGTCACACGATTCTTAGTCTTAATTTTGGGTGTTGCAATTACTCAGATCCACTCACGGGTCAGCCTATGTTTGCTTGTTGTGGGTACTAGACATACACATAGTCTCTCAGGAAGTGTCTTACAAAGACTATGGTCCTGCTGTTGTCCTTGTGCATCAAATCCGAGCGATCCAAAGTCTATTCCCTGCATGTCTTTTGTTGCATATACCTGTTGTTTCGCTTAAACGGCATGCCAGAGATGAAGGAGATAGGAGGAGTACAAGCAGTGGTCCTTCTTCTTCTTGTTGCTGTTGTTGCTGCCGCTGCTGTTGTTTCTGTGAGGCCAGCACTGCCATGCTGCTCACACCCAGAACCCTGGGAGAATCTAGAAAGCAGATAAGTAGATCCCCTTACGGGTTGCTCTCCTTTCTAGCTCCTTTCAGGCGTCTGGGCAGGCAACCACTTCGCAGATAGCATCAGAGGAGGAAAGCGGTTCCCCTGAAGAAAGACATGGCGGAAGCGCGCCTAGCAAAAGCACCCGAATGGAGGCCCCTTCAAAGTACCTTTGGAGTTTCAATAAGAACGAATACTGTGGTCCTGGGCGCCGTGTATAAAGATACTATACGGGGAACTCGTTCTTGGAATCTTGCATTCTTGGCTTCCCGAATATCAGAATGTTAGGAATTGTGTTAAGATCTATCTTTCAAGCTTCAAGCTTCGAAGATTCTGAAGGAAAGTCCACTTGAGCCTTAGAATCTTAGGTTCCAAATATTGCAAGTTATTGATCTTTTTAATTGTTCAAACCTGGAATTCAAGATTCCGACAAAGAATTCCCCAAACTTTCAGAATCTAAGATTCAATACATTAGAACTTGGAATTTTTAGGTTTTTCTACTTGCTAGTATTTCAGAATTTGGAATCCAACCAAGATTCCAACAAAGACTCCTCCGTTGTCTTTTCAACCTTGTAAAAGTTATATATATGAAGTGAAAATTTTCTTATACTATAACATCCGCATAGAAATTCTAACGTTCAGCATTTTGAATGTAGACCAAAGGTAGGCTTTGAGAGAGGGGTACCATATGTGTATAGATGTATGTATGTATATATATATATGTATGCAAATACATGCTGGGCCCATAAGTCTTGCATCAATCTCAGACTCCCACATATTCTGAGCCTGCTAACATACCAGCCTAATGGGGTTTGAAGAAGACGAGATACGTGTGGAGGTTGCATCTTCAGCATTGTTTGCTTCATGTGAAGCGCTTTTCTCAGTCATTGCTTGAAAGTGAGGGCATGCAATCAGCATGCCCATCAACAACTCCTGGCAGCATACCTTCCCATGCAGATGTGACTTGTTATGTAGGAGTTCTAAAATCGCATCCAGCCCCAGTTGGAAACGCCCATTGAAGGTGTGGGGCCTAGGGTCTTCAGCACAGCTGGCTCAGAGAATAATGGCTCTCAATATTAAATCCTGCACCTCAGCCATGCTCAAGGACATGCGAAAATAAGTGCAGGATACTTTCCCTTCCGCCCTTGCCTGGCTACTCATGGCCTCCTCAAACCCATCCTCTTCCTCCTGCTCTTCCTCCTCTTCGCCGGACTGGTACTTGCGCTTCCCACGGCTTCGTGAGTGGTGCGCTCTGCACGCTCAGGGATTGCTTTCGGCACACCTGGTTCAGCCTGCACGGGGGGGCTGGCAATTTATGAAAACTGGCGTCAACACATGCTTTTTCGGAAGCACGCCACGCATCCCGAAGCTTAGGAGCTTTGCCGATTACATCCATCCCTTTTTTCAAGACCCTTAAGGAAGGCATGTTAACAAGCACAGAATATCCGCGAGTCTGAGGTGGATGCGAGATTTAACGGCCCAACAGACATACATATATATATACATATACATATATGGTACCCTCAATCCGAAGACCTACCTTTGGTATACCTTCGAAATGATGAAATTCATTTGTCCATATTCTAGAATATATACACCGATGTTATGGTATGTGTACAAAAAAATGTGTGCATACAGCATTTCCGACTCTTTGTTGGAATCTTGGGTTCCAGATTACGAAATATTCAGACATTAAAACACACCAAAATTGTGAGTGTCTAATATGTGGAATCTAAGATTGTAAGGTTCAAATGAACTCTTCTTCGGAATCTCGGAATCTTGAAATATACATATTAACATTTTTCTTCTGGACGCCAAGAACCCGGCTGTCCAAGAAAGCCCAGACTCTTAGAGTCTTAGATTCCGAATATGTAACAAATAAAACTTGTACTATCTTTCAACTTTTCTCGGAGTCTCGAATCCAAAGATTCCAAAACGAGTTCCCCAACATGTTACAGCCTTATAATCTTAAGCTGAATTTTTTTACTGTGAAACTTCCAGGCCTTATATGCAGATTCCACTAAATATTTATTCAAAGCATTTAAAACATTGACCATAATTCCTATAATACTGTAACCTTCAACTACAAGCATATGTGATTATGTACATATGTACTATACATGTGGTATATATACATACAGCATAAAGAAGTTTACAGACAAACGCACCGATACGGCACTGACCTCACAATATTAGTCGATTATGAGTTATGAATATGTAGATCCCTCATATAAGCATAGATATCCCCTCTGGCCGTCTTTGCTGCAAGTGGCTTGGCTGCCTCTATGCACCCTTTTCTCAGTTGGCTAGGAATAGGAATCTGCAGGACAATTCTGTATCCTGGTCTCCTCATTTCCTGTATATCAAATCAAACCTTGAAAATCCGCGTCAAGTTTAAGTCCTGGGCTCCTTATTTTCTCTATGTACATCCACGTCAAACTGTTCTTTCAAAGTCACAAGGAATTCTCAAATGCCGGGCTCCGCCCTTTGTACAAACCCTCTACGGGATCTGCTTCGAATAAAAAAGCATTCTTGGGCTCTGGGCTCCTGACTTCCTGTATAGAAATCCTTTTGTAAATCGGTTTCAGATGGAAAGGACAAGTGTCTGATACTGGCTCCTTCTTTTCTCTCGAGAAAAGCGTAGTAAGTTTGCCGCAAATCTGAAGGATGCTCCTGGCCTCCTTACTTTCTCTAGATAAAGCCCTTAGGAAATGCGCGTCAAATTCGCAGATAAGTTCTCGAACCCTGGGCTCCTTGTTTTCTTCATGTATGTCCCTTACGATGTGTGCTTAGGATATACTAAGACTTAGGACATACTAAGAATTTTCAAATCTTGGGCCCTAATAATTTGTCAGAACCATTTTGGTTTTAAGCTTTGAGGGAGACGTGCAGGTACAAAACTGGGAATATAACATTTTGATTTGAGGTTCTGGGTTCAGGGAAGAAAGATGTCTGCAATACTTGGGTTATACTATTTGGGATTTGAGGTTCTGAGTTAGGGGAAGAAGGATGTAAGGAATGCTCAGTACATATTATTTGAGCTTGAAGTTCTGGGTTAAGGGAAGACGGTATATGTAATACGTGCCATACACCATTGGGACTTGAGGTTCTGGGAAGAAGGATGTATGTAGTGCTTGGGAGAAACTCTTTGGGAGTTTCGGTTCTGGGTTCCTGGACGAAGGTGTAGGTAATACCTGGCGACGTATGGGTTTGAGTTTGGATTCAGAGGTATGGACGGTTATACTTGGGAGCTTCTTGTAGTGTAATCCTTGTGCCTTTTGTTTTGGAGCAAGGTTTAAGGAGGAAGTGTGAGTATAATACTTGGCGCTTGTATGTTGGACTAAAGTTTTAGGGGGAGACGACTTGCGTTACAACGAAAGGTACTTTTGTGGGGTCGCGACCCTGCTTGCACATTAAGGCAACCTTGATCTCTTATGGAGGTGTTTAAGGTTTGAGGTTAGGGTTTAGGTATTTAGGTGGTTAGAGGTTGGGGAACGTTTCGTGCTCAGGTTCAGAAGGCAGGTACCGTTTGCCCACACCCATTAACAGTGACAGAGTTGGAGTAGATCATATTCAGGACATACGCAAAGCAATTACAGTCCGTGCTTATTGTTGCTAGGTGCTCCCTTCAAGCTCCACCCCCAAAAACAAGTTTTCCTTTCGATTTAGCATCAGTATTGTATAGCCGAATATGAATTGTCAGGGGGCTGTGGTGCTAGTGGCGGCACAAGACATGAAAAGGATGCCATTACTCTAAGTTCGATAGGGATTGAGTGGGGGTGCAATTATGACACGGAGGCCCAAAAAAAAAGAAGGAAATTAGTG
>CAJNIZ010046062.1:0-11813 GCA_905231905.1 Symbiodinium pilosum | reverse complement strand
GCATCAGTATTTTATAGCCGAATATTAATTGTCAGGGGCTGTGGCGCTAGTAGCGGACGGGATTGGATTTATAGACGCTGCAGGTGCTGGATGGTAAGTTTGGGTTTAGACCACAGTTCGAGCTTACCACCGAAAATGGGCATTTCTGCATATGTTGAGGCCCCCTGCTTATGTAAACTGACACAGGTTTTGAGTTTGCTGTTCTGGAGATGGTGTTTAGCTGAGGTGTTCGAGGACGTACTGTTTAGCAGCTGCCCTTGCGTTCGGGATCCGCTAAAAGAAAGCCGCGCTAGCTTTGGTGTACGGCAACTCATAGTCATAGGGATCTTTGGAGAGAAATGCATATCCTCGGATTCCTGTTTACGATGTGGGCCCGTAGGTCCTTGGAGATTTACAGTTTAGTGGCCCTGGAGGAGTCTCGTAGCAATCGGTTCACTTGTAACTGCGACAGGTTTGTCAGGTCTCATTCACCTCCCCCCAAAGAGCAAACACCCCAATAATAGATGTTCCCCGAGTAGAAAATGATATCATAGCGAGGGGGGTCATTACTCGGGGGTTAGAAGTGTCTTATTGAGGGAAAGGTAAGACAATGTTTCTCAAAGCCTTAGACGGTTGCAGTGGATTCCGAAAGCTTCTCATCCAACGTTTTGGCAATGCTTCTCATGTATTTGGGTTTCTGACCATGGCTTCTAGGTTTTGAAATTGTGCCATGCTGAGGGGGCCGAGTTTTGAGAAAATCCTGGGTGAAAGCTCCCGACTTGCCCACGTATACAGAATCCTAAATCACCATACGGTCAGTTCGTATGTTGGTTCGCGTGTCTTTTCTGTAAGAATGATTTATATGGTGGTGACAGACCTTCCAACAATTCCTAACTCAACGAGATTTGAGGAAATTGACCTCCTTAGTTTCGAGACACACGATTTGGAGCAGAAACAGCCCTGGTCGGGGCTCAACAAGGCCAAATCGCCATCCTCAGCTGTGCCAGCACAGACTACGAAGGACTTGAAGCATCAGGTGGCAGTGGCTATTAGGGCATGATACGGAGGGTTGTCAAGGTTGTGGTCTGCTTGAGGGTAATCAAAGTGTTGGGCCCGCATGATAATGTGGACCGAGAATGGGACTAGAATTTTGACAGTGCGCATACAAGGGAGCATGATAATTCTTAGTTACTTGCGTCTTTGATTACTACTCCTGTCACATCTTCACTCCCTATCAACCAGCACGCAGCAGATCTCTGTGTGCATTATGGTATAGGTTTTCGCCCGCTGCACACTTGCACTATTGTGGCAGAAGGCCCAGTTCCTAGCCTCAATGGCAAAGTGTCAGTTCAAGACCTGTCGGCCAATGGCCTTCTACTCCACTCCTATACTATACATGCAAGTGTGGAAGTCCTCACGGGAGCTTTACGAGATAAGGAGTTTGTCACAACCAAGCCGTGAGAATCCTGACCAGCGACTGCATAATCTCTTTGTAATCCTTGCGCGGAGAGATCAGGGATGCTGGACGTAGAGCCTGAAGAGGGGGATGGGGAATTAGGATCAAACATTGCTGCCTCTATGGTGCCGAAGGAGCAGATGCACGAAGTGGCGGAGGAGGAGGCGACTGCTAGAGCCGGGCCTATGCTGCTCCTTACTTCTCTGGTGCTTAGCAGGAAAGTGGGGAATGCATTATGAGGGCCATTCCCTGAACCCTAAGCCCCGGAGTAGTGCTAGTTGTTGCTGTTCATTCCATATGGAGTTTGGCACCTGCAACCTGTTGCTGAGAGCCGCAATGCTTTCGCGAACAAATGATCTGCTGCCTGCAAGCTCACAGGCAAGCACTTCGCCGATGGAGTTTGAGAAGGAAACCAGTTCCTCTGAGGAGCATGGTGCCGGAAGTGAACCAAGCACCAGTACTGAAATGGAGGCGTCCTAGCACGTTTTGCAGAGGGATTTCTTGCCAGGCTTGCAGGAGTCACAGTGTTGGCACGATTTCTTGCCAGGCTTGCAGGAGTCACAGAGTTGGCACGATCAGGTCGCTGGTGGGTCAGAGGGTGATTTCTGCTGAGGTTGTTTGAGCAGAACGAAAGAATTGCCTGTAGCCTGCACAGGTGCCTGCAGGTAAGTGGGATCTTATGGTACTTCATTTAGCTAATGTGTGCGCATTGTATTCGCCCATCTAGTGATGTCCATGTTGTCCGGCAGACGGCACAGAATCAAGCAGCTCAGAAGGGTTGAGAATGAAGCCTGTGAAGCGAGTGGTGGCAAGGGTGAATCGGCCTTACGCAGTTCCCTTTTTCCTCAAGTTTTTCCGAACTGAGGGATATTTCTGTGCGACACAAACCGGCCTGGCATTCAGGATCCAGGTTCATTCAGGATCCAGGTTAGGCATCGTCGCACCAGCTGCCTTTTGCGTTCACTGCCGATAACACGCTTTGCCCGTAGAGGTCTTTCAGTTGAGAGAGACCTGAGTTTGCCACCATATCAAAGGAGGGATCCGCGAAGCTTTGCTCGCTTCGGATTGCTTGCAGACTTCTCCTGCAGGATGTAATGAGACAGGCACCCTCTGCAACAGCAATTATGAAGAAGCAATAGATCAAAGCAGAAAGCTTTTTGAAGCCAGCCAGGATGACAGTTTCAAAGACGTTTTTCACGGTGTGCTGGATTCAGGCCATTGGCAGAAGAAACTCTCAAAAAAAAATCCGGAACCCTAAATGAGCCAGAGTCATGGAAGGAAAGCTAAGCATTAGAACCATGCGAAGAGGCGCTGGCGCCCTCGCAGACAGAGGCTGGAGCTGGGCTCAGTGAGTTTGATGTCAGACGACTTCAGGGTTAGACTGATTGACAGTGCTTGATGCTCATCCAGCCTTGAATAAGTCTCATGCTTTCTTTTAGTGGGGCTTCGGGGTTTACAAAGTACACCGGGCTGAAGATTTGAGAAAAGTCCATCCCAAGCATTCCTAAACTGGGTTGTTGTTGTTGAAGAACAACACGCTACGCATTAATGCTCCCATAATCTTTCATCAACGGCCCAGTTACCAGCATATCTTTTTGCATGAGCTCCTGGAAAAGTAGCATCTTTAGTGGTTGATCTTTCTGCTTGGCATAGTGAAGTTCTTGCTCACTCATGAAGTTTTGAAGCGCACCCATAATTTTGATTCAACCCACATCTGTGGTATTGGGAAGTTACATTGGAGTTGGAAAAGGCCACATCGTTTTCCTCAACGGCGCCACCGAAGACGACTAAGGACATGAAGGTTCAGGTTTCTGCTGGTTGGTGGGGCATCACGGAACGAAATGTCATGGTTCGGCCGCGTTCAGCTACACACCCCCAGTTGTGGCGCAGGTCATTGTCGTTAATTTTTCAAGTTGCAAGCTAAAAGGAAGTTTGAAGGAAATTGAACTATCATCTCCCACCTTGGTAGGAAACAGCACTTCCAATCGCAACAAATATTCATGCTGGTTTGAAGGTCCCTGTACCAAGGATATAAGAGGTCAACAACATCAAAGATCAGGATGTAAAGGTTTTGCATCTGAACAGCTGACTCTGCTACTGAATTCTGCTACTATACGGGGTGTCCATGAACAGGGAGGTCATAATAAAGCATAAGGATGATCGTACATTGGGGTTTATACCCCTTGTTTTGGAAACTCCCATATACAGATGATGTATGCGATCTAGAGCTCTGGGACGCCGAAGGAGCAGATGCAGGAACAGGAGGATGAGGAGGTGCCGCTGCTTCCCAGTCCCGTGGAAAAGTTAGTAACCTTACCCACACCTATTACATATTTAATTCCCCTTACAAGTCATCCATGTATCCTTGCTTTGGGTAGTATATGTACGCGTAGCCTCCCTGGAAAATGCCTGCAGGACCGTTGTCCTGTTGTAAGGGTCCTCAGGCATTGAATCCAAGTGATCAGAAACACGAAGTCTATTCGCTGCCTGCCATGTGTCACATCTGCCTGTTTCGCTGACTCGGCGCACTTGAGACGAAGGAAATAGGGAAGGTAGATGCCCCCAAGGGTTCCTAGACATTACCAAATAGTAGCATGGGGTACCATATTTGGAGCTTCCACTTTCCAGATCCTCCCACGGCCCTGGGCAGGCAACCACTTTGCCGATAGAATCAGCGGAGGAAAGCAGCTCTCCTGAAGAAAGCAGCGGCGGAAGCGCGCCCAGCACAAGCATTCGGATGGAGGCACGAAGTAGGTTCCCTGCAGTCCATGCTCAAGCGTGGTTTGTGCAAGGGTTCCCCGGGCTGTGAACTATATTGCCAGAGTTCAGTTGGGTTTAAAGGCCGATTGCGCATGGGCAGATTGTCAATTCGGGGCCCAAGATTCGAAGACATGGGTCTTCATTTGTTCGAGCTTATCCCAACGCATTGGCACTCATCACCTGGCACCACACTAGAAAATATGGAGACAACAGGTGTAAAAGCATAAGTATATTTGGGGGATGGGAAAGTTCAACGGCAGATTCAGAGTTCAGAAGTTGAGTGATGAGACCGTCGTAGCTTTAAGGGTTCAGGGTGTTCCTTAGATGGGGCCATCATCCATCAAAATCGCATATCCTCCTCGCATATCAAAGGTGTCGACTCGTATCTGCCTCGCGCGTCCAAAATGTCAACAGTACCTAGGACAAATTGCCAAGCGGCGCTTAAGCAACAACAAAAAACGCAGTACTTGGAGAAGCTTCCATTCTTGAATCTTTTCGCATAACGCTGAAGCAAGGCGGAGCCTGACACTGAGGAGGACGGCTCTTCATACAAAGCAAGTGGAAGCACCAGTACCACAAGCGTTGCCAGCGCCCGTGGAGAGATTGTCACTCACACCGTACATCGCCTCGCCCCACTTCCTCCACCTCCCCCGCCTCCTGCGCAAGTAATGCGAGCTAAGGCCCCAAGCTTGGAGGCAGCACCACCTCCTACGTTGCACGTGCAGGAGCATCATGAAGCACCATCGGCCTCAAGCGACGGCTCTCCCCTGGCAACGGCAAGGACGATCGACCAGATTGAAACCACTTTACCTGCAGAAGAGGCCACAACAACAGTGGCTACAAGCCCAAGCACAAGCAACGTACCAACAACCACAGAAACAACTACAACGACAGCCGCCACCACTACAAGCGCAACGCCCACAATCACTACCACTTCTACCATGCCAGAGCCCACAACAACGCCAACCACTTCGACCACGACAGAACCCACAACAACCAGCACCGCTCCTCCCGCGCCAGAGGCCACAACAACAACCACAACTTCTACCACGACAGAACCCGCAACAACAACCACCATTTCCACCACAATAGAACCCACAACAAGCAGCATCGCTCCTGCGGCAACAGAGGCCACAAAAAACAACACGGCTTCTACCACAACGGAACCCGCAACAACGACCACCGTTTCCACCACGACGGAGGCCACAACAACGACCACGACTACTACCACGACAGAGGCCACCACAACAACCACCGATTCAGCCACAACAGAACCCACGACAACCAACATTGCTGCTGCCACCACGAAGGCCATGACAACGACCACGACTACCACCATGACGGAATCCACAGCGACAACTACCACCATATCCACCACGACAGAACCCACAACAAGCACCAGTGCTGCCGCGACTACAACCACGACAGAGTCCACAACAGCAACCACCGCTTCCACCACGACAGAACCCACAACAACAGCCACAACTACCACCACGACCGAAGCCACAACAACGAGTACTGCTTCTGGCACGACAGAAACCACGACAATGACTACCACCCCTGCCACCGCCACTACCACCACCATGACAACCACCGCTATCACGACGACAGCTATCGCTACACCTGCAATGGCTGCCGATGGCGCTGCTGCCGCCACCCCAATCATCACCAGCACCATAGCGACAGCCTCAGCCACCATCACGACAGAAACCACAGCAGCGCCAACCAGCACTGCAGCCACCACTGCAACAACGGCCGCCACAGAAACCACAACAGCATCGTTGATGGCAAGAGGGGAGGCGCAGGAGCCGGGACTTCAAGAGGCTTTGGCATGCCACTAGCTACTGAGAATGATGCTACTCCTAGCCTCTTACATTTACACCAGGTATTCCTCGCACATCTAGCAGTAAGTCCTGGTCACATTTGGCCATGAGCAGTCTTTCTAAGCGAAGGAATTTGTTAAACGGAAGGAGAAGCTGCCATTCACCTTCCCCTTGCTCTACAGAGGATGGTACGCCTGTCCACAGGGAAACTCGGCTGCTTGTGGAGCATGCTTGAAGCATGTTTAATGCATGGGGCCTTTGGGTTGCTCTTATATGCTAGATGGGGAGAGAATCTTGCCAGCATGCGGGGGCTCCCTGATTGTTTCTTTATTGAAAGCGTTGCATCATGTAGGTGTTTTTGAGCCGAAATGCAAATAGAATCATAAATCTTAATTCCCTTCAGTCTAAACCCAAACCATACAGCCCGCTCGATGCACTCCAGGAAAGACGTGGCTGCAAGTCCAGGTCAGCCAGTGGCCGCATGCAGAGATCGATTTCATGCCTGATGCAGCAAGCCATAGGATGTGCAAAGGCAAGTTTCTTACGATTGTTGAGATAGACCTTTGTTTCTTTATCTTCCGGCGACCTTTGAAGGCCTGGTGGATACCTCTCTCTTTTGAGCAGACTGAAGCCAACAAGGTTTGCAGCGACCGGGACCTACAACACAAGAATGAAGCAGCTGCATTTCGAAGCTGGGGAATGGTTAAGCGCAAACCCATGCAACTACCTGACCATCCCTTTCACTGGCGCCTCGTACGCAGAAGAGTGGAATTTTGCCAACCTGTTTCGACCGTTTGCAAACATGGTACCCTTATGGGCGTTTTCAGAGATAAAAGGTCCCTATATAGACTTACAGACCTGAATATGTTATCTCATAGCCTTGCAAAGGAGCCCCTCATTTTCTGGAAACCCCGTTCTAAAATCCAGGACCCGCAGAACCCCCTGGCAAACCCCAGGTTCCCATTTTTCCGAAAATAGGTGTCCCCTCTATAATAGAACCCCCAGAATACCACAAAAACCTTTATTCTGGGAATTCTTGATTTTAGATAGGAGCTCACTTTGGGAAACTCCGTGTTAGCTTCTGCGTGAAGCCTAGAAGAAGCCCAGAATTCAGACACACTATTCGTGCATGGGTGCTCCTGAAAGGTAGGGGGTATCCTCAGGGACCCTCAAGATGTAAATATGGTTTATCTCTTAACTTTTACCGGTTTAGGGCATTGGTCCTAGCAATGGTTTTTGCCTTTTGGGAACATCCCATATATTCGTAAATACTATTTATTTCTATGTTCTGAATCAGGGCTCACAAGAGATCCCAAGCCAGGGTTCAGGGCTTCAAGCTAGACAATGCCATGCAAGGCTTCGTAACACCAGATGGTCGAACCTACGCTGGCAAAGTAGCTTCTCCAGATTGCGGGCAATTCACACTCACCAAGGCCTGCGATGGCTTAACATTAATTAGTAATCAGCATTGATATTGTTGTTTGCGGTATTTAGGGGCACATAGGGATTCATATAGATATATGGAGTTTTGCAGGGTTGCAAACTTCAGGTGACTCTGTTGGAAGTTCTGAAGCAGAAGGAGTTAAAGAAGTACACTGGGTCGTCAAGGTCCATATTCGGGCTCTCTGTTTCTGGAAGGCGTACATTTGTATTAATGTTCATATTCATATGAGTTCTGATATACGTTCTAGCATTAATGATGCTTCATGTCCAAAATGTTCAGGGGTTGACCATAGCTGGTCTAGAGCGTGATATAGAGGTTAACGTGCTAGAGTCGTAGAATCGAGGGAGTGTCTACGCTTGGCTGAGGGCTTTCCATTCAGGAGTTGGGACTCAGGTTCGGAGACAATGACTGCTGTTCCACTGCAGATAGCAAGCAGCAACCAAGAATAAGGACAGAGGAGTTCCCAAACTTGTGCACTCAAGTTACCTGGCGCTTAGCAAAGTAGTAGGTAATGGATCCCAAGTAGTATTTGTATCATCCCTCTGGTTCAGGCTTCGGCGAGGTTAGTTGGAATTTTTGCCACGCATGGCTAAGGAATAAAGGAAGCATCAATTCAAAGCCCGCTTGCCCAAATGGGGCTCCTTTCTTGGGGTCCAACAACCCCAGTCCCAGACACGTCCAAGCAGCACGATTGCATCGTTTGACCAACAGACCCGGCAAGGTTTGCAAAACTAGGGTTTCCCTTACACACCCCCAAACTATTGGACAACTCCCACGCAAGGACGTTTAATTTTTCCAGCAGTAAACCCATCCAAGTCGGACCACGTCCTCAAACCTAAGCCCTCCAAGCCTAAATTCCTCCGGCTTACGGCGCCTGGTATTCATGAAGCTACCGCTTGGGCTCCCCATTCTGATACGGCCACTACACCATATTATTGACAACCCCCTATATTTTGAGCCTGACCTTATCTGAAGGTGAAAGGTTGAGCTGCCTCTGCTAGCCCCAACGCTGTCTGAGCTCCTCTGATCTTTGGATCCTCGCGATTACATGAGACGATTCACCCCGCGCGGCCTTCGGAGAATCCCATATCGGATGAAGCTAGGCGTCGGAAAATGAGTTGCTGAAAAGGTTGCTAAAAACTCAAACCCAGATCGGTAAGAATCCAATCTTCTGTCCGTGCATGCGACCTAAACAGCGGATGTTGGCCCCGCCCGTATCACTGGCTTGCTGTAACAAAACTTATCGTTTAAGTTGCCATATTGAGGAGCCCATATTATTCACTATGTATATAGATCCCACGTGATTGTAATTCACTTTGTTTCCTAACTGCCAGCAACCCAAGTGCTTGCTGCCTTGCTCTTAAGATGATGTTTTCAACCCTAAACTGCCCTGCACCGTGCCTTGACAAAGATTCATTCATGCTTGAAAGGTGAGGGTTCGCAGAACAGGATCTTGGGTAAACTATACTGCGTATGGTTAGAATGGTTATTTCTCAACAGTTGGAGGACGTAAAAGAGTTTCCACGATTTATCTTTAGTTCCAAATCTCATATTCAAATTCTCCAGGCAAGGATGCTAGAGTTCATTCGTTTCAGAAGATGCCGGTATATAGAATTGGAACGATCTGCTTGAAATAGGCTACCGTTCCCCTGTTTAGCAATAAGATATTGAGATTGCAGCGGCGAGACTTGTAGGATGTTGCACTGGCAAGCCATAGGCAGACGCGTGCGAGCTAACAGGCAGGAGCAAAGGTCCACAAACACAACACCCGCACCCGGGCTCAAGCAGCCTCACGGGCATACGCACTGACGGACATCAATCTTTCTTTCGGGTTCTTGGATTTTTTACATGTGTGCTTGAGCTATACACCTGAGAAACAGCAGTTTTTTTTGGAGCTGTAAAATCCGTATAAGTTTACGGCTGCAAGCTTCCAAGGTTTAGAGTTAAGTCTGGCATAATTTCTTCAGTTTCACGCGCCTCTGACTGTTTGTGCAAGCGTTCATTTGCCGCAAGCTCAGTCAGAATGTTTAAGCTATAGCTATGAGATCCAAAAATTGAAAATTTGTAAGTTCGGTACCATAGACCCCAAGCACCCATGTAGATCATGGAAAAATTTGATTAATCGATCACATAGTCAAAAAATGAAGAAACCGAATATGTTGCCTTCAATACGTAATTTTCAGATAAATATTTCTAAGTTCACTAGATTTCTGATTTCAATCATAGATTCCTTTTGTAAATTTGACGACGATATTCTCATTTATTTTATAATTCCGAAGAAATTCATCGAAATTTAAATTTATCATTTAGATAATGAATTTCAACATTTAAATTCAAAATAATTCTCTTCATATATCTGTACAAAAGGGTGTGGACCTTATTTTGGCTCTGGCAGACGGCCCTTCGGAAGGCTTCTGTCTTCTCTCTATTATCTTGGATTCTCGCGGGACTTCGATCGCTCAATCTTGAAAAATCTAAGATTTGCTGAAGATTTTGAGTCAAAATTTCTCCAGTTTGATTGGCCGATTTCAAAAGTTTACTCTATAAAACGACGCGGGCATCCTCCGTAATCAGCTTTGCGCGCGGATCCTGCTCGGACGAAACCTTGAAAATCCCGAGAATTTCGATTCCAAGCCATCCCCGGAGCGGTTTACCTTTTACTATATTCTCTGAGCCTGGACGAAACCAGTAAATTCTCGTGATTTTGAGGGTTTGGTCTCGGACGGAGTCCTGAAAATCTTGTGGATTTCTACGTTTTGTCCGATCGGAAATTCTTCCGTTGCTCGCGGACAAAACCATAGAAGTCTTGAGAATTTATACATTTCGTCCGATCTGGTTTTTTGGAAATTGAAAGTGTTGTCCGTTTGCTGCTGCATTCTTCTTGAGATGAAATGTATTCATTCTTGAGGTCTGGATTGTGTCGTTTCGAACGCAACCATCGCCCTCGCGAGCTTCGAAGTCGCAAGTTTTCGATACATTTGTAGATTCAGCTCTTTATATAGTAATAACCGAATAAGTTTGGCAAAGCGGTCCGGGACCGATTTTCCAAAAAGAAGCCGGAGATTTTGGAAGACCGGTCCGGACTAAGCATGAAGCCGCCGTGTCCTCCGTAGAAACAATCTGCTAGCTAACCGTGTTTTGCAAGCTAGGCGTGAATATTTAAATTTGCAAAAAATGCGCGTGGCGGTGACGGTCGCGGTGGCAGTGGCGGCGGCGGCAGTGGCGGCGGCGGCGGTGGTGGCGGGCGCCCGGTGAGCGGTGGGCGGTGGAGGTGGAACAATAGGTGGGGTCGGGAGCGGCGGCGTGGCGGTCGGTCGCGGTCACGGCAGTGGCGGGTGGCAGTGGGACGGAGAGGCCGTGGAGCGGCCGGGAGGATAAATTCAGAGAAGGTCAATAGATCTTCGATACGGTCTCCGGTTCAAATCGCAAATAGCAAGATTGCTTGAATTGTGCCGGAGGCGGCGGTGGTGGTGGCGTTGCTTGTGGGTGTCAGTAGTGGTGGCGGTGGAGGTGGCGAAAATGATAGGTGGCGGTCGGGATCGTTGGCGATTGGTTTCAGTCGCGGTAGGGGACGGTGGGGAGGTGGAGTGGCGGGATTATATATTTAGAGAAGATCAGTAGATCCTCGAGACGATTCAAGATCGCAAATTATATATCATTCAAAGTACGGGCGATCGAGGCGGTGGCGGGTGGGTCGACTATCGCGGCAGGTGGGGATATGCGACGAGATTGGGGAGTGGTAAGATTATATATAGAAAGAATTCAACAGATTTTCGATATGATCTTCCGATTCAAATTCGTGAATAAAAAAGTGTTTGAATCGTAATGGCACATAATAAGATTCTTCGATATATTTGTCGTGTATTTGTCGACGAAATCGATAGATTTTCTCTAAATCTTAGATATTAAAGAAATATTAGGAATAGAATATCTAGAAATGGTTTTAGATAAGATGTCATGAATATTAATGATTTATCTTATTCATTTTTCTCTGATTATCTGATTTTCGCTGTATTTATTGATTTCTTCTTATTTTGTATTGATTTCTATTTATTTCTCTGTATATATATTTATCATTTATTTTTTTCAATTAATAATTTTTTTGGTCGATATTTGATTAAATCTATTTGATAGATTAATATCTCTTTCTAGATATTTCGTTATCGTTTCTTATTTAAATATAATAAGCAATATTTGATTTCTCTCATTTATATGAATTTCTATAGATTTAATTCTATTTAGATTAGAGTTGATCCGTTATTTGTAACAGCGAGAGAAAAAAAAAAACAAAAAAAATCATTGAGAATATCTATAAGGATAGATTCGATGAATAATTAATATAGTTAAGACG
>CAJNIZ010046061.1:0-41868 GCA_905231905.1 Symbiodinium pilosum | reverse complement strand
TATTTAAACCTTAATGGGGCCGTGGATGTGGGTTGCGGAGCTCAACTCCTAAGCCCCCAAGGCTTACACTCCTTCGAACAAGCCATGGAACTCCACATAGCCCCATGAGCTACCATGTTGGGCTGTATTTAGGGGTTTTGGGCCATTATTTTACCTACTTTGAAGGTTTAGGGATTTCCTGGACCCTCCAATGTAGTTCCTTTTTGGGTTTGGATTGTTTTTTTGGTTAAGACTTTTATTAGGACTAGCAAAAAGGTATTACATTGGAAGGTTCAGGTAGAGTCTAAACTCCGTTAAGGGGGTTATATAGGGTTTAGGGTGTAGAGTTTATAAACTCCTTCAAGGGGGATTATATAGGGTGTAGAGTTTATACACTCCTTTACGGGGGGT
This sequence comes from Symbiodinium pilosum, assembly GCA_905231905.1. NCBI lineage: Eukaryota > Dinophyceae > Suessiales > Symbiodiniaceae > Symbiodinium > Symbiodinium pilosum. The sequence continues at coordinate 41,478 of CAJNIZ010046061.1, read as the reverse complement.
TGTATAGGGTTTTGGGTTTAAAGTCTAAACTCCTTAAAGAGAGGTTATAGATTGGCGGGGTATATGTATGTATATATATATATACACAAGGGACTGCTATAGAGGTTATTAAGGGGGCTACAAGGAGTTTAGACTATCTGAGCTTTTCAGAGAGGACGTAATGGTTTTCGTGGGCTTTTTTGGTGCTCCATGTTACTTTGGGAGAGGATATCCAAGGCCTAAGAGGTCACTTGCGCTCCAACTTCTGAGTAGCGTTTTCTTTGGTGGTTGAACCCAGTAAGATTATATTCCTTATAGAAGATACTATACCCCAAAAGGAGGATAGAATCTTACTCTATATTGGGTACCATAGTATCCCTAAATAAAATACTACTCTTCTGTCTTCAAGTTGTAAGACATCATGACGCTAGGCGCAAGCCTAGACTCATGTCAATCAAACCATAGAACCAGAAACCATGCATCCTAAAAGCATATGAGCTATAGTCTAATCTCCTTAAAGGGCATTATATAGGGGACTACTATAGGGCTTATTAAGGGGGGATACTAGGAGTTTAGATCATGGCTCATATGCTGGAATACTGCATGTTTGGAGGCATGAATGCGGATTCCCTTGCAGAACAGCCAACAAGCGGACAGCTTCCTTCATTTTGCTGGGCGAGAAGCTCCTTCAACAACCATGGTAAGGCAGTCGCCTCAGCTTCTGCAGGACGTCAAGCTGTTGGATCAAGGGCTTGGGGTGCTAAATCCTTATAGTCCCCCTGCAGTAGATAGAATTATAGGGGTTATATTGAGATAATGGAAAGGAAAATGGAAACCACTATTTAGGGTTAGGGTTTAGGGTTTAGGGCATAGTCCCCGTTAAGTAGATAGAATGCGGGGTATATGGGGATCTTATTATGATATACCCAAAGCCATATTCTATCAACTTAAGGGGGACTATGAGCCCAAATGTACCTATATTCTCGTATATTCCACCATACACGCCTACATGAGACCCCCTGTAGACTCACTGAAGAATGAAATCCCCAAACCCTGCAACCCCAAGGCTAATTAGAAATGTAACGCAATCCTAACTAGCATAATAATAACAACTAATAAGTAAGACTGACAATAGATAAGAAATGAGAAGAATGATAATAATGATAATACATACTAATAATAAGAAAAGTAACCCAAATATTTACAATAAGAACAATACTGAAAGTAGCAATAGTAGAAATAATACTGATACTAATAATCGCCAGAATACCCCAAAAAATGAAGGCATTCAATGATGATTCAACTAACAGTGGCCCAAGATTTCAGCAAGGGATCTGCAGTCTAGCACCCACGGTTGACTGGGGGCTTTAGGATTTACGCTTTAAGGCTTTGGGTTTAGGTTTTACGGTTTGGGTTGGGTCAGTACCCCTCCCAGTGGCTGTCCTCAAGGGAGCTGGGTCGATCTCTTGTGGTAACTGCCACTGTAGGGGGGTTTCACCTAAGGTTAGGGATTGCGATACCGCTTACTACATTCAATGGCCAAAAATCCTGTATAACTCTCCATACCTCTGTCTTGGAAACTCTGAAGATAGAATCCTAAACCCTAAACCCATAACAACGACATAGTATATTTGGGCTCATGCTGGCCTCGGTCTATTGACCCACGAAACCTGAGCCCTAAACACTAAACCCTCAACAGGAGCTTCTAAAATGGGAGGCCTGGTTTAGGGTTTAGGGCCTACTTTCAGAAGTGTATGGCCATTACAGGGGTACTGTGGGTCCTTATGCGGGGCTCTATGGAATCTATTTGGAAAACTCCCACATAACCGTGGTTAAGAGCTTGCTCTTAGAAAACGGGGCATCCGCACCAAGCTGCCAAAAGTCGTCAGTGGAAAAAAGTTTAGGGTTGAATTAAGCCAGCCCCTGAAAAATGAACAACACCCATGAACCCTGCACACACCCTGTACGGCTGAAGACTGTATTCTTTATATCTGCCAAAAACAACTCATCCTCGCCATCCCCCCAAAAATCCTACTCCGGCTCCATAAAAACTGAATCATAAATCCCAAACCCTAACCCTCAACCCGAATCCCTAAACCTAAATAGTAATTGCCATTTTCTTTTCCACTATTTCAACACAGCCCCTATATAACCCTATATATAGCCCCCAAAACCCTACATCCCTTCAAGCATGAAATGCACAGCTGCGTGGGGGCAGCCACTCTCCTCATGGACTATCAGACTCCCCGTAGAAAATATCAAAAAAAAAAAAAAAACAGTGGATTAGGGCTTTGGGATTAGGATTCAGGGTTTAGGGATTAGGGTTTAGGGATGAGGGTTTAGGGTTCAAGGGATGAAGGCTTAGGATTCAGGATTTAGGGCCGAAACCCAGAATCCCCAAATCATCCCTGCACTCATGAACCCTAAACCCTAAACCCTGAGGAGTTTAGGGTTTAGGGTAGCCTAAGCCTAAGCCCTGAACCCTANNCCCTAAACCGTAAATCCTAAAACCCTAAACCCTAAATCCTAAACCCTAAACCTGAAGCCCTAAGCCAGGCCAGCAACATGCCACAGTTCGAATCTCCTGGTTCGTACCCAAGATCTGATTTCCCGAGACGAGCCTGCCAAACTGTTCAAAATTGGGGAGGGTTTAGGGTTTAGGGTACAGGGTTTAGGGGTTAAGGTTTAGGGTTAAGGCTTAGGATTTGGGGTTTAGAATGAATGGAAAACAGAACTCCCAAAAATGTGTTGTGGTTATGCGGGGGGTTCGAGGTCCTTATTGGTGATCCTATGGAAATTATTTTGGCAAAGTGTTCCTTTGTGGCAAACGCACGGGTCCTCTGTAACTGTATGAAGTACATTACCGCTTGTGGGGATATGGTTTTTTCCGCGAAGTAACCCTCATATAGTCCTGAATAAGGACCCCCCTAATCCCCGTTTAACCCCTATCCCTAAACCCTAAACCCTATGCCATGTATCTCTGGCGGTCGCTAAGGTGTGAGAAGTTCCCATATACCAGGGCCTTGAACTCGGCACATAGTGCGCCACAATGAACGGGAAAGCACTCAGCTTCCCATCCCCGCTTCTTGTGTGCAACCTCACTTTCCTAGTGCTTAAGGAGTTTAGGGTTTAGGGGGGTGGAACTCCAAAAAATTACCCGCATAAATTTAACAAGTCGTAAAGGAACTCGAGGACTATCAGGAAGGACCCCCAAACGGGATCCCTACTCCAAGTACCCCATATCATCCATACATAGTGCTGACATACCCCTCCATACCTAGATAGTCTTCCAGTAACCCTCCCCCCACCCGGGATTTCGGGGTACCTCCTACGTATAGCTCGTAAATAAGACCCGAGCCCTAAGCCCCAGACTATGAGATGAAAGTCTTAAGCCCTAAACCCTAAAGCCCCAAGCTGTAATAAACACGGGGTTTAGGGTTTAGGGTTTAGGGTTTGGGGTCTTGGCTTGTAGGGTCCATGAACCCTAAACCCTAGACCCTAAACCTTAAACCCTGGACCCTGGAAGCTGGCGCATTCATCATCGGCACCCCTGGCTGCAAAGGGTTAAAAGCAATGGGGGACCAAATGAAACATGGAAAAGGAAACGCGAAAGTTAAGACCCTTTGAAAGTATTCTAAAGATACATGCGGCTGAGGATATAGGATCGAGGAGAATCAGGTGGGAAAAGAAAATGAACACTTAAATGGAAACTAGTGTTTTAGGGCTTCCGTTTCCCTGCGGAATCTCTCAGCATGCTTCAAATATACTACAATCGTATATAACAGGGTAAGATATGCTGCCCTAGCCATAATGAAGCCTGAACCATATACCTCTCTATAACCCTATGCAATTGACCCCTGTATAACCCCTATATATCCCCAATTTATACCATATCATAGTATAGTAAATTCCATTTTCTTTTCCACTATCATCAGAAAAGTCCAGCCTGATGGCATGTCGTCGAAGCTCCGTGTGCGAGGTGATGATGTGTTCAATCACATCCGCAACACTCAAGCACCCTGGTATGGTCGAGTTCCTTGGCGCTTCCGCATTCCGGCTTTTTCTATTCAATTGATAAGGGCTCCCCTTGTGCCCCCAAAGGGCCCTGATAGTCTCAACAATCCATTGGTGGCCCCCAATTCTCCCTAAAAGGGGTCCTGGGTATGCATGCTATTGAGGACGCCTTTCAGGGGAGAGCCCTTGTGAACCTATGCCTCTTCGGTTCAGCGCTGCTATCCATGTTCTGGCGCTGTAGCCTCAACTTTCGTCACACCGCATCAAACAGCAATGACCACATGCAAAAAACTCAGACAAGTCGGGTTCATAACCTGCCACACGATTTAGGGTTACCATCACAATCGACACAACGAGCCAAAAGAAACCCTCAGACCCATTTGCAGCTGAAAGTTAAGGTCAGTCATGCCGCAAGGCACATGTCAAAATCCAGAATTTCAAAGAAAATCACGTCCAACGTCAAAGAGAAGCTGACCTAAACCCTAAACCCTAAACCCCAAACCCCTAAACCCCTAAACCCAAGGGCTAAGGCTAAGATTTGTCTTTCTGGCTGGGAACCTCTGATCCTGAAACCTTTTTGCCCCTCCGCAATCCTAAAAGGGGTTTAGGGTTTAGGCCTAAAAGGGATTCATTCCGTCGTGGTACATCATTTCCGCGCCACTCATGAGCATGATGTGGATCGTGACGCGTTTCCTTGGCTGCTCTCTGATCTGTGGAATCTTGTGGCAAACAAAAAAACCGTCAGGCCTCTGATTCTTGGAGGTTCATGGGTACTGACTTCTAGAGCTGTACATGAGGCAACCAAAGTGATAACATATCTGGGCTACTCAGAACATTGTTTGCACCTACCATGAACTCTTTGAAACCAGCAAACTCCGAACGTCGCAAACCTGAAAACAAAAGCCTGTGTCCTACAAAATCTTGACTTCCACTGTTGGGCCAATCCAAAACCCTGAACCCCCAGCAACTGAGCGCCGCGAAGGGTCGGAAGCAGCTGGTGATGGTCAGCAGCCCAATCCATTTCCTTGACCATGTTCTGGCCTGGGATTTAGGGTTTATGGCGCCGTGTGTGTTACGTAGTGTTTTTGGTTTGGGGTTTAGGGCTTTGGGCTCAAGTTTTAGGGTTTTGCATTCAGGGATTAGGATTTAGGGCTTTGGGTGCAAGATTTAGGTTTTGGGTTCAGGGAATAGGATTGAGGGCTTAAGGTTCACGATTTGAGGTTTTACGTGGTTACTGTAGCGTTGGTTAACAATGTACACTGTACACAGGGTTCCTGAGGAGTATGCGCTGTGCATATTTGGGCGTCCAGTTGAAGAAGCGCCCCCAAACAACTTATTGAATCCTCAATGCTGGCACTTTTTCGCCAACATTGAAAATCCTGAATTGGCATGGCTTTAAGGTTGCGTTCATACCCGAAGGAATTTCTTAGCCCCTCACGGATTAAACTTAAACAATATCAGGGAAGTCCCATGACATTGTAGCTTGTTGATGAAAACCCTCAACCCGCTAAACCCTGCTCCGTATACCCTCAACCCTAAACCCTAAACCCTAAACCTGAACTGTATAGCCTAATCTCTAATAAACCCGGAACCCTATACTCTAGTCCCTAAACCCTACACCCTAAACGCTACTCCCTAAGCTGTAGACTCTAAACCCTAAACCCCTAAACACGGAGGATGAGCAAGCCCCCCGTACGTGAGGGATTTGCTCGTCCTCCTGACATGTGCAGACTTACCCTCACCCGGGGGGTTTTAGGGTGTAGGGCTTAGAGTTTCGGGTTAAGGTTTCTAGGGTTTAGAGTTTAGGGTTTGGGGTTTAAGGCTTAGGGCTCAAGGTCCACCCCAGACAGGAAAAAGGACAACAAAGGCATGACAATCTGAACCCGTCCATCATAGCGTTCATCAGGGCTCCCTCCGTTAAAGGAGCCCCCAAAACCCGAAGCCCGAGACCCTCCCCTTAACCCTAAACCCTTAAAAACCCTAACCCTAAAACTCTAAACCCAAAGCCCTAAACTCTAAACTCTAAGCCCATCAACACGATGAGCCAATGCAAACCACTGGCATGTCTTGCAGTCTTCACGAGGATGATCGAAATGCTGGCAACCTGACGTTTAGGGTTAGGGTTTTCAGGGCTTAGGGTTTAGGATGCTCTTGTTGCAATGACGACTTTACATGAAGCTACCATCCAAAGTAAGGCATCTTATTTACTGAACACTGGACCCTAAACCCGAAATCCTAAACCCTGGATCCTAAACTAAGCTCTGCACCCTAAACCCTAAACTCTGAATCCTGAACTAAGCCCTAAACCCTAAATTTTATACCAGAATTTGGGTAACTTAGTGCAAGTTTCTTATCAGAGGGCTAGAAACTTTGGCATAGGGTTCAGAGTTTAGGGTTTAATTTAGGATCTAGGGTTCAGGCTTTAGTTTAGGATTTAGGGTGTAAGGTGCAGGCTTTACGGTTTAGTTTAAAATTGAAGCTTGAGGTTTAGGGTTTAGGGTTTCAGATTTCGAGGGTCAGGTTCGAAGTGACAGCAAGGGTTGGGTGTCCCATTGGAAGCAGCTCAGCAAGAGGAAACTCAGGTTGTAGGGTATAGGATTGAAGGTGTAGGGTTTGTCTTTACTTGGATTGGCAGTTTCCCAAAATAGGGCAACCCCAAAACAGACCCCAAAATACTATTGTCCTTAGTATAGGGACCTCAAAAAGGTACCCCCAATTTTGGGAAACCCTAGTCCCTACATACCCCTATATAACCCCAGTTTCCATTTCATTTTCCATTTTCTTTTCCATTTGATTCTCCATTATTAGGAGACCCCCAATTTTGGGAAACCCGCAATTTAGAACCTGGAGCCTTAACCCTGAACCCTAAACCCTAAACCTTAAACCCTTAACCCTAAACCCCAAAAACCTTAACCCTAAACCCCTAATCCTAAGCCCTTAACCCCTTCCGGAGCCGAGCTTAGGGATTCGGGTTCGCCCTCTGGGAAAGTTGAACTGAACCTAGGGTTTAGGGTTTAGGGTATAGTGTTGGACCAGAACTCCGAGGAAGAAGGTATAAAATCGAACCCCAAAGTTCGATCCTAAGTCCGAACGTCACAAATTTCGAGCTCAAGCCGAAGCCACTAAGCTACGAACCCTACATCGTAAAGCACCAAATTTAGATGCTCAATCCGAAAGTCCCGAAACTCTCAAAATGAGGCAATGTAGACCCCTGATTCATAAAACCCCTCCCCTTGCAGGGATTATAATAGGGATCCTAGTATTAAGGCCCCGAAAAGGAGGGGGGCTAGCACATTATTTCCATGCCACGCAGCAAAACAAGTGCTTTGGAGCTGGTTTCCTGGCTCGCCGACGCAGGCCATCCACTTCCTTTGATATGAGACTTGTATTTAGAGTTGAAGGATTTAGGGTTTAGGCATTTCGGGTTTAGGGATTTAGGGTTAAGGGTTTCTCAAAACGTATTTTTAGGTATCCAAGGGACATAAGAGGCTCATGAATATACTACAATGGTTTTTTCCCTTGAACTGTAGGTTGTATTAGATGTTTTGACGGACGCAATCCTACATCAACCTGCGTCCCCTACATCCCAAGAAGTACACGACGTGAGGAACATTAGGTGGTGCAAGATGGGTGTAGTTCTAGCGACCCAAGTCTGTAAGGAGATTACAAATGCTTTTCTTAAAGATTCTTTGCAGGAGATCTTTAGAAGAAAATAGCCATATCCCTCTCCTGCCTCTTCTTCTCTTGATCATTCTCATTCTCATTCTCTGGTGGCTCCCTCTCAAGAGATTTAAGTTTAAGGCCCCTAACACCTGGACCCTAAACTCTAAACCTTAAACCCTAAACCTAGGGTATAGGGTCTTAGGTTGGTTGCAACTATGGGCCCCTAGTATGAGTCCCCGGTTTGGGATTCTTAGGCATTTTCCTCTACAGACCCCCAAATCCCTAAACCCTAAACCCTAAACCCAGCCCATAGCTCTGCACCTTGCGGAACTTAGTGCTTACCCTCAGCGGTAAGGGGCTTAGGGTTGGGGATTTAGGGTTTGAGGGCTTAGGATGAAGGATTTAGGCTTCAAGGTCTAGGGTTTATAGGGTTTGGGGTGTAAGGTGTACCTAGACCCTCCCATGTAGTACCTTTTTGGTAATCCTAATAGGAGTCCTAACCCAAAAACCATACCAAAACCCATAAAAAGGAACTACATTGGAGGGTCCAGGTAAACCCTAAACCCTAAACCGGGGGGTTTAGGGCCTCAGGCTTCGGACGCTGTGTGCTTTGGCCATGGAGCATTGCAAGCCTTAAGTTCTCCTGACTCTAAACAAGGTGATGATTGAAAACCCTGTGCTCTGCTGGACTCTGACTGATTTAGCACTGGAGTTGCAATATGTTGCGGGTGTAGGGATTAGGGTTCAGGGTTCAGCGTTTAGGGTTTAGGGTTGCGGGAACTTTAAGAAACAATCGTGGCATCCAATTGGGAAACTGTGAGGCATCTGAAAGACATTTTTGGGGCTGCCCAAAATTAGCGATACCTCTAGACTGGATTTGATTTGGAGGTCTATGGGGATAATATGGGGTATATTTGAGCCTTTAGGGTTAAGAGTTTAGGGTTTCCCGAAATTAGGGGTGCCTTCTTGGGAGTCCATCAAATAAAGATCAAAGTATTGTGCGGTCTGTATTCCGCTATTTGGGGACAGTACCATGTGGATGCTTGAAACCCCTAAATCCCTAGCCGCCAAGCCCCTCAACTGCTAAATCCCTCAACCCTTAAAAGAATGAAGGACAAAACTAAACACTAAACCCCAAACCCTAAACCCTAAACCGTAACGTCACCTAACCAAGTTTCAACTCTAAACCCCTAAACCGGAGGAAGAGCCAAGGTTCAGGCATGGAACCATCGTGATGGGCTGCCGCCACCTGAGCTTCTTTCTCTTGGAGATTAGCTTGCTGGCGGTTTTAGGGTGTAAGGTTTAGGGGTTTAGGGGTTTAGGGGTTTAGGGGTTTAGGGGTTTAGGGTTTAGGGTTTAAGGTTTAGGATTATTAGGGAACAGCAGAATACATTATATAGGGATTTCATTCCCAAATTCTCGACTACCCACCAGTAAGGTAGGGTTTACGACTTGGGGTGGGGGTCACGGGTTTCGGATTTAGGGTTTGTAGTTCAGAGTTTGGGGTTTAGAGCTTTGGAGTTTAGAGCTTTGGGTTTAGGTGTTGGGGCACGTTCCTGTACTGTATAGGGACCTAAACAACTACCAACATCATGTTGAGGTCTTCTTGAGGTACGGTGTAACAGAACACCCCAGAACCCTAAACCATAAGCAGGGAACCTCGGCCGCTGGTATCGGCAATTATCCCTTCACAAGAACCTTGTATCCACTTTATCTTCCATGTCCTTTTCCGTTTGCTTCTCAATTCTTGGAGAAATATAACGTTCGTAGTTATTCAAAATCCTAAGCCCTAGAACCTGTAAGCCTTAAAATATGGGTCCCTATTTACACTAAAATTCGTAAACCCTAAACCCATTAAAACTGAAAAGAACGCTGCTGAAAAGAACACCATGTGGCTTCGGTGCGAAAATCTTTGATCTCGCCTGAGCACGCGGCAAACATGGAGGAACACGGGTTTAGGGTTCAGGGTGTCAGGTTAGGGTTTTGGGCTTGGGGTATAGGGGGTTTCTCCCTCAATCCTCTACATACCCCTAACCCCAACACAACTGTCCTAAACCCAAAGACCTAAACCCTGAACCAAATCCTAAATACGCCCTAGACACTACGCCCCATAACATACCAACAAAACATAATATACCATACTATACCGTAATATACCCCGCTATATACCACAATTTACCACAATTTTCTACAAAGCCCTAAAACTATCCAGTCACAAATTGTGCGCTCGGAGTCATCCTGCAAATCTGCCAATGCTTCACATGGACGCACCATGTCGGAAGAACGCTGCTACTTAGGGGCTGCTGTTTCTCCAGCGCTTGAGACCAGGGTGCTGCCGAAAATAGGATTTAGGGCTTAGGGTTTAGGGTCACACACGGTCTAGGTTTTTCGCGAATGCCACGCGCGAGAGTCTGCGCGCTTTGGAGGTCACAGCTTTACGGTCTGTAGATTTGCAGGGTTTAGGTTTATAGTTAGCAGTTTATTGTTTGAGGCTTGTAGTTTATCTGTATGGTGTAGAGTTTACAGTATACGCTTTAGGGTTCACAGCTTAACGCTGCTATGTGAGGCCTCAACCCTAAACCCTAAATAGTAGCTTCCAGCCTTTTGACATGATCCCCATATAAGTCCGTTATCCCCATATAGTCCCCCTTACGTAAATAAAATATGGCTGGGGTGTATTATAACAAGGTCCCCATATACCCCATATTCTATCTACTTAAGGGGGACTATAACCCCTAAACCCTAAACCCTAAACCCTATTGAATTTTATATCCCCCTAAGCCCTAAATCCTAGGGTTTAGGCCCAGAGTTGATATGCGGGGAGTCACCTTGGCTGGGAAGATTGGCAACTGTCCTTCAGGGTTTAGGATTTAGGGTTTGACATTTGGGTGTCCTTCAAAATCCCTATGTGCAGAGCTTCCCTTTTTAACGCCCGCGCTGACCAATGCACCCCCTTACGCGAACTACTTCGCAGGGAATTGTCAGAGAAACCTACACCCTAAAACCTAGACCCTAAACCCTGAACCCCTAAACCCTGAACCCTAAACCGGGTTTCTTACGGGGTCTGTCCTCTTTGGGGGCCTCTGGAGCCCAAAGATGAAGTCCAGACTCTGGACTGGAAAAGTATGAGCCTCAGACCATCAAAAACCCGAAACCCTAAACCCTATAGTCCCCCTTTAGTAGATAGAATATGGTTTTGTGTATATTATAGTAAGATCAACATAGACATCATATTCTATACCCTAAACCCTTAAACCCTAAACCATAAATAGTAGGTTCCATTTTCTTTTCCATTATCCCCATATACTTTTGTTTCTTCCTGAGGGGGACTATAAACCCTAAACCGGTTAGCCGGCTCCAGAGGTGAGGTGCAGGATGGCCAGCATCATGGGGTCCACACGGTTTGGGTTTAGGGTTTAGGGTCTTGGGTTTTGGGCCTTTGGTTTAGGGTTATGGGTTTAGGGTTTAGGGTTTAGGGTTATGGGTTTAGGGTTATGGGTTTAGGGTTTTGGGTTTTGGGTTTAGGGCTTAGGGTTTAGGGTGATGGGTTTAGGTTTAGGGGCTCAAAAGGCGAAGTGCAGGATGGTGCAATAGGGATCCTTTTCCGAGCCCCGTGGTGCTATAGGTCAGTAAACACGGGGGTGCTCTCACTTTCAGAGTGCTGTTAAGGACTCTAGGGATATACATATGGTAGTTTCCCTAAATAGGGGTACCCCAATATAGACCCCAAAATACTATGGTCCTTTTTACGGGGAACCCTAGAAGGGCACCCCTAACTTGAGGAAAACCCCATATAGACACCCCAGGTGAGTGGTTACCATAGGCTTAGGGCTGGAGAGCTCTGCAGGCTTTTGATGGGGCTTATGGATGGATGTGCTTTCTTGAATACGTATTACCTAGACCTCAACTTAAACCTTAAACCCCGCACCCTAAACCCTAAACTCTAAACCCGAACCAGGGACGTATTAGGAAATATAAGGATATAGGTATAGAGGGTTGTATGCAAGCAAGAAGGTGTGGATCGAATCGTTTTCCTCCTGAGAAACGAAGCTCAGGATGACGCGAGAGAAGGATGCAATGTCTTATGGCAACCCAAAACTTACTGGTGGTTGGTTAGTAGGAACAAGGGAATATAATTCCTATATAATCGGTGTAATACGGTCCCTTATTCCATAGCAACAACCAGCAAGGAAATCTGAATCCGCAACCTTCATGTTGAAGGTCTCAGCTTCGAAGACCAGATGAGCCAAGGACATTTTCCAATAGGTAGCTATCAGGGTGGATACACTCCAAACAACAACTCATGTCAGCTGTATGTGCTTCAGAGCTACCCGGCGGGAAGTATCCTTGAATGACCGCATTGGGCGGGTGAAGAAGCCTAAACAGAGCTTCCAAAAGCTCAAACTTCGACACACAAGGGTCTCTCAGAGGTCAACATCTGAGGCTGGCATGGGGGCTTGAAAAAGCTGATGATTTTTTGTTTGGGTCCTTGTAGCAAGAAATGACGAAAACCAATTTACGGTATATAGGGAAGGTCCGCAAAAAAGATCCAAACTCCCGTACTATGGCCAGCTGCCCTCATCTACTCTGTATCCATCCTCTTCTTTTCCGCGGATGCTTGCGCCTGAGCTACCTGCAGGGCTTGATTTAGGGTTTGGGGTCTAGGGATTAGGATTTAGGGTTCAAGGGCTTAGGGTTTGGGATTTAGGGTTTAGAAAACTGATATAATCTCTTCGACCGCATACCCCCGGAATGTTACCTTGGTATATTAAGGGATGAGAAGATATTGCCAGGTTGCAACTTGGCTTTCCCTACCTAACCCACACGTCTACCAAATGCCACATTTAGGATGTTTCAGGGGATATGTGTTCGTGAGCGTTTTGGGTCTACATAATGCCATGCAAACGCTCTGATTCATAGCAAACCCTACACCCATAACCTGTACCCTTTAAACCCCTCAACCCACAACGCGACCCCTGAAACCGAAAACTTAAACCCTAAACCCTGCACTGTAAACACTAGACCCCACGCCCTAAAAACTAAACCTTGAACCCTACACCCTGAACCTAAACCCCTACACCCATGCTCTTGAAAGCCACGGCCTCCTCGGCTACACGTCGGGTTTAGGGTTCAAGGGTTGAGGCTTAGGGCTTAGGGCCTGGGGTTCACGGATTCGGCATTTAGGATTTAAGATTTGAGGTTCTTACATCAGTAATGGAAAATCACATGGAAAGAAAGTCGAAAACGGAATGGATACTGTGATTATATAGTCGGCTAGCCGCGGCTAGCCTGTTCTGGTGGCTGCAAGAAAGTCAGTTTATGTTCCTCTTATAAACTACCACTACCCAAAGGAGGACACGAGCTTACTCTATATTGAGGGCTGATGAAATGCTCACATGAATCTCTCAACATCAAGGTCCTTTCACATATCCTCGAAGCAGCGCGCCTCAATTTGAGAAATCTCCTTGGGTATTTCTTGAAAGAACCCCCACGTACTGCTTAATAAGGACCCTAATAATCCTCTCGTAATCCCTGTAGATCCCTGGCGTCCCAAAGGGCACCCGTTTTGAGAAATCCCCATACCGTACCCTAATCCTAAACCCTGAATCCATAAACCCTAAACCCTGAATCCCTAAACCCTAGACCCTGAATCCCTAAACCCTAAACCCTGAATCCCTAAACCCTGGACCCTGAACTCCTGGACCCTAAACCCTGAAACCTAAACCCTGAACCCTGAATCCCTAAAACTCATTTGGAGAGGTATTGCCTTTACCCACCCAGCCTTCTCCTCCAAACGGGACAGACTCGAGGCCCAAATCCCGACTTCGTGGCAGATCACGTCCTCGGTTAAAGTTTACTGGGTTGCTGGTTAAGGAACTTAAATTAAGTTACCGTGATGTGGGTAGATAGTAAATAATAGGGTTTCCTTCTGATAGTAACTTAATTTGAGCTACTTACCAGCAACCCAGTTTAGGGAAAGATGGGTTTGGGTGCGGGATTTAAGGTGCAGAGTTTAGCGTGTAGGGTGCAGAGTTTATGGTTTAGGGTTTGAAGGTTTCATGCTTTAGGGCTTAGGGTTTAGAGTTTGGGTGTTTAGGGTTTAGGGGCTGATGGGGTCAAGGGTTACATAGGCAGTGTGCAGAAGGATATAACCCCAAGAATGGAGAATCAGATGGAAAATAACATAGAAAATCAGATAGAAACTACTACGTAGAGAGTTTATGGTCTCCCTCAAGTAGATAGAATATGGCTTTGAAGATGTTATCATAAGATCCCCATATACCCATATTCTATCTACTTAAGGGGGACTTTAATCAGGGTTGCAGGGCTTAGGCTTTATTACACGTTAAGGGATGGTCAAGATCTTAGGGTTTTGGGCTTAGAGCCCAGGGTTTGGGCTTAGGGGGTTTAGGGTGTAGGGTTTAGGGTGCGGTCGCCGAAAACCTGACCACGTTTCACAGAACAGCATATTGGGTCTCTGTAAAGGCCATCACATGAAAGGTTCCTGATACTTCTCAAGGATGTAAGTGCAGGTTGCGTTGAAAGGAATTCTCAAACCCAAGAGTGACCCACCCGAAGATTGATGTGGGAGTTTTCGAAAGTAGTTGTAACCTTGACACCAATAAGTACATGGGTTTTTCTATATTACGAAGGCATTATCGGAATCCTGTGAGGGATTGTAAACAAGTTGATGTTGAAAACATGCTTTCTAGCAAGGGAATCCTTAAATTGAACCCTAACTCGCGGACCCTAAGCCCTAAATCCTAAAACCCCAGACCATAAATCTTAGACCCTTACATCTTAACCCTTAACCCTAAAGTTCCGCGCTTTGGGGGCCTGAAGATCTAATCCGTGCAGCAAAGTGCCACGCCAGAAACCTTCACAACCTCATAGGGTCAAGGGTTCAGATTTTAAGGCTACGGTCTAGGGTGTCGGGTTAAGGTTTAGGGTTTGGGTCTTACAATGTTCGGGAAATTCTACTCACGTTGCCTTGACACCAGAACCAGGCCAGCCGATCAGGATTTTTCTCTGAGAGGTAGCTTTTGGAGACTTTGGCCCTGAAACCTTGACAACACTGCTCACAGGATAAGTTTGGTCCCGGGAGATGCTGAAGCTAAGAATCTTCGACGTTATCAACGAGGCGGTTGATGCGCTCAGGGGAGGCTCGTTCCACTTCGGTCAAGCTTGTCCACCAAGACCTAATGCCCTTCAGGGCTTGCACGGCCTCATTGTACCGGCGAAGCTTCTGATCCAGCCCGGCAAATTCTTGCCATGCAGCTAGGGAGCTGTAGAGGCTTGCCACCAAGGGTATCCAGACACTGTATCCAAAAAAGCTCAGGACGGAAGAAGACAGGGAGCAAAGAATAACCAAGGCCTGCAACACCCGCCGCCTAAGTGCGACTACAGGTATCCTCTCTTGGTAGAATACAACCGCGGGCTGCAGTCGCAACAGGACGTACCTTGCAGGCGGCACAGGGGAATAGAAATCATCCATGTCCTCTTCCCACACTTTGTCTGGAACATTCAGACTCTTCCGGAGATGCTTGTACACAGAGTCTGGATAAGACCTCGGAATTTGTCAAAAGAACGCCTGTCGAATCCCTAGTAAGGACCCCCCGTCGCTATGTATCCGACTAAAAGAACCCTTTTTTAAAACCTAAGACCTCTCCATTGTACTCTCCAAAAGCGTTGTGCCCTCTGCCAGGTCTACCTTCCAACTCTGAAGGCGCTGGCACAAGGTCTGCTGAGGCTTCTGTCCATAATTCGCCATCCCGAAAGCCTTCTGCTAGGGTTTAGGGTTTAGGGTTTGGGGATTTAGGGTTTAGGGATCGAGGGTTGGAGTTTGGGGTTTAGGGATCTAGGGTTGGGGTTTGGGGTTTAGGGTCCCAAAAGCCTTTGTGCGAGTCCGGTACTGCCAGATCGTACTAAGCAAGAATGCCGCTTTGCTTCGCAAGACACGCCATCTTGAAGTAGGAGCCATGATTGTAGAAATACTGGCAGTTGCTCCAGCAAGTAAGGTGACAAAGAATACCAACGACCGCGGTTCTAAGTCATGCTCCTGCAGAGCCTGGAAGAATATGAAGTCTTCAGGGCATCCAAGCGACAGTGCAACTCCCACTAAGTATCAACAGCCCAATATAGGACACCTTGCTGTAGAGCTTGTACCGGCCAGCCAAATAATTTTTAGCATCGTACTCACCCCATGCCTCCTCGAGCAGATCTAGTGCTTCAGCTTCCTCTTGCTTGGGCAATCGATCAAGCCGCACCAGCTCACGGATGAGGCGCTTGCACTCATCAAGATCCGAGCAATCCGCAACATGTAAGTGCTGATGCTTCAAAAGAGCTGCCGTTTGCATGGCGCGCTTATGCTGCTCCCCAATCCGTGAATGAGTCAGCTCCGTCGAACCTCCTGGCTTCGACCTGGCCTCTCCTTCATCATACACAGCGCTGAACCATCGCAACACCTGCTGCAGCTCCTCGCGCAACTTGGCCCGGGCGGGAGCCATTTCCATGCTTGATTGCACCGCAGTTTTCCTGTGTTTTTTCAGACCCTGCTTTTGATGCTCAATTGACTTCTGGGAGTTCTCCAATGCTCGGAAGACCAAGCAGACAACCATGCAATCCAAGAAGTCCCAGGTGTCACCAATGCCATCAAGAAAGCCTTGGTATACTCCTTGCACCTCCGGCAACGTTATAGGGGATGGCCAAGTGCGGACATTCACTATGATGGTAGGACAGCCACTCTCAAGACACGCAACCACAGTCCCCAGGGAGGACTCATCGCCGTCATACATATTGGCACGCCCAGTCTTCAAAGCAATGCACGGCACATGCTCCATCAAATGCTGGATCAGGGCTGATGTAAAACTGGAGAAGGGTGTATAGTCCAGGCGGTTATCATGTTCGTTGATTGCATCGCACAGAATATACTGAGCAAAGGTTGGATTGATATCGTATTTGCTGCCACCTCCCAGCTTTGCGAAGAAGTCGTTCATGATCGTTCGATGTCTCCGCCTCCACGAACTAACAGCCTTGCTGAACTCACGCCATTTTGCTGTCGGATCGTCGTTGTTGTAAAACATATCAAAATCTGCACTCAAGCCCGTGACAGAAAAAGGTGGGCTCTTGCCGAACCGATTTCGGTGAAGTTGCAGTGCCTGCCCCAAGGCAGAGGTCAACATGCAACTGCCCTCACTGGCCTGCACAAGAATCAATGCATTGGTTTCTGCAGCAAGCGGTACCAGAACCTCTTCCATGAAGTGATACAGGCGCTGCTCAGCTTGCAAGGCTTCCTGTAATCCACCTTGAAACGGAAAATCCATGTTCCTACCAGATTGAATGCGGCTCTTTGTCCACTCGGTGCCTCCGTTGGATTGTAAGAAACGAATCACTAGCTTGGGGGCTGGAATTTCAAAGGCCTCCAGCACACGCTTGATGGACCCTGGCGTGTTCGCCAGAAGGCGTGCTTGCTTGTTGGTCAGGAAAAGTACCTTGTGTCGAGTTCCCGAGCCTAAGGTAATATCCTCCACCATACGGTACATCGTTCTTGCCTTAATCTCCTGCAAGTCCGCCTCAGTCTCTGCGTCCGACACCACCGAATGCACATCATCTGCTTGAAACCCCACTACACGTAGATGCGGAGGGTTTGGGTCATCCTCACCACTTCCCTCTGAATCCGGCTCTATGAAGGAGGTCATCCAGCCACCTGAAACAAGCAAGGCTTGGGACTTTTAGGGTGTGGCTCAAGGGCAGGGACCTCCACATAAAGGTTCGAAGACAGCCCCCAACATGCACCCCATATGGGTTCTCTTCAGAGATGCTTGCAATTTATCAGCACCCCTAGAAGATTTCCAGTATTATTTTGAACTCCGTCTCAGGCACCCTATACCATATGCCAGGAACCTAGGACAATCAAATTGAAAATTGCTCAGGCATCTACTTCCTGGGTAGGGCTGATTGTATCCAGGATTAGGAGGATCCGAAGATGTATTGGGCCGAGGGTTACATAAGTGAAGTTCTAAGGAGCATCCTACCTACAACCCATCTTAACACCACTCACAAGCCCTCCTGGAGGACATCAGGGAAGCATGCCCTTGCTTGGCCTAACTAGGGGCCCACTAAACCCATTAGGGTTTAGGGTTTAAGCACGTCACTGAACAGCAAGGCGCAATGCACATGGCTTCCACGCCCAGCTAGGTTGAAAAAGAAAGCCCTTCGTTCTACTGTCGAGACACACTGCATTTTGGGGCCTCTGCATTCCCTACTTAAGCTATGTACTTGTATGGTACTGTCTAACCGTTTTATCTCCCTTTATATAGCACATAACCGTCTATGACTAGTAACATCAAGTTGTGACCCTGGTCTTGGATCCATAGCCGTGTGGTCTCACGCTCTACTCGAACAAGGACTATAAGGGGGTCATCGTGAAGCTATGAAGTTGTCTCACACTCTACTTAAACCAGGACTACATGGGATGATGTACAAGGCGATAGCTGTCCAAATTGTCAGGCTTCGGCATTACAGGAAAAAATTTGGGTTGTCTCAATAGTAAGGATTATAATATATATATATATGTGAATCCATTCTGGGGTCGCCCTATGGAGGGCGCATGGCATGACTGCCAAAAGACTGAGAATCATTTCCTTAATAACAGCTGTGTACGACAATGATTGCCGATTCCGCCGGCCTAAGCCCTAAACCCTCAACCCCTAAAATCCGAAAGTAGACCCGCAAAAAAATGTTCTGAATAAAGGACTCAGGTTCACAGCTTAAAGTTTAAGAATGGGATCGACAGAGCTAACTTGTGGCCAGCGTCTTCAAACATCAAAGAAGAAGTTGACAGACAATTCCTACAAACTGTTCATGTATTTTTAGAAACCGATTTAAATCATAAAAAAAACTACCTGTTGAAGTTCATGCTGGATTTCTGGCTCCTGAACGGTCCCTGCCTTCACCAAGCCCCGAACGCTCTCAACCTCAAAGCCTCAACCCTAGAATCGAAACATCTAACCCGTAAACCCTAACGATCCTTCCTTGCAGCATGAACCCTAAATCTGAAACCTGCTCCCTAAACCCTAAACCCTAAACCCTAGACCCCAAACCCTAGACCCTAAACCCTAGACCCTCAACCCTGAACTCCTATTCTTCCCTGCCTTGACGTACTTCCAGGCCATGCGCAGCTCACCTTGGCCATGTTTTCAAGCCACTCAGCCAATGAGGTATTGGGTTTAAGGTTTAGGCTTTACGGTTTAGGGATTAGGGCTTAGGGTTTAGGGATTAGGGTGTAGAGTTTAGGGTTTACGGATTAGGGTGCAGAGTTTAGGGTTTAAGTTTCAAGGTTTCGGGCTTAGGGTTTAGGATTCAGGTTGGGGTATACATGGTTTTAAATTAGGGTTTAGGGTATAAGGTGTGGGTTTGTTTTTGAGGGATTGTATAAGGTTATATAGGCATAATGGGCAACTAGTTAGGGTTTAGAGCTAAGGGTTTCAGAGTAGGATTAGGCCTGTTGGGTTTAGATTTTAGGGGTTAGGGGTCGAGAGCTGAGGGTTCACATAAGGCTTGGGATTTAGGGGCTTAGGGCCTAGGGCTGTGGAGTTCAGAAGATGTGGCAATCCCAACCCCCACCCGCAAAAAAAAAACCTACAACGATCACTGGACTTCTATATAATGTCCTTTCTTACGGTTTTGACTTTCGTTAGGGGAGGAGTCGGGCTTTGGTAAAATCCAGGGTTTAGGATCTAGGGTTTGAACTTTAACTTGTATTTGTCAGGTGCGTTCCTGAAGATGTAACTGCCGTTACTTTTGCTTTGGCCCTGGATTCTGTTGACAGGCCATTAGCCTCACTCAACCCCCCCAGGAAACACACAAACAAGTACGCTCCCCCAAAACGGGGCTGAAAAAGGACAACTATGCTTTTTCAAAAAAAATCATACTAGCCACAGTCAATATTTCCTACACAATTTAATGAACGTGGGTTCCTTATTAGGGACTATAAGGGAGTATAGTAAACTACACAGGGGGACCCCCATGTCCACCATTAGGGGTTCCTTACTAGAGCCCAATATTGTAGTAACTCATGTGGGTTCCATGTTCATTGGTGGAAGGGAAATGTGCAAGAAAGCCCAGTTTCAGAGGGATTTGTGTTGAAAGTTTGGGTGTCCCGCCTCAAATCCCGCGTGCGTGAGGTAAGAAGCTTGTAGTGTGTTGCTTATATAAGTCATGGGCTCCCCTACCACCACCCCGCATGCTCCTCTACCACCACCCCGCATCCTACCCCGGCTACTACGCCGGCTGGCTTCCCCTTTAATTCACCTTGCTTAACCCTAAAATTATCGTTAAATGGCCCCATTTAACAGGGCACCTTCGGGGGGTTACTGTAGGGAAACCCATGATTAAGGCCTGCAAAACACTTCTTTTTAGTTCGCGATTGTTCTTTGACTTGTAGTAGTCTCTGGCGGGCATGGTTGCCGAAAGACACTTCCAATCATGCGGGACCTGGCCAAAATGGTTGTCTCCAAGTTGAAGAAAAGATGGAAGGGCCCGCACAATAATAGGAACCCCGCTATATGAACACATATTGTAGTGAATTTAGGAGTCCCATCTATGGATTTTGGGTTGAGAGTTGACGCACGATATCGAACGCAGGACATAAAAGCAACCATAAAGGTTAGGTCCCTACAAGCAAACACGATACAGTAGGGATTTGGGACAGCCTGACTGAGGAGGGCGAGGCTGCTTTACAGTTGCATTATAGGGGGGGTGGTCCTGTAGTGGAACCTATTATTAAGAGCTGCAAAACTCCTATTCCCTAAATAGTCGTGTCCATTCTATGTTCCATTATCCCTATATAACCCCAATGCCTGGACCAGGTCCAGCTTCTCCTTCTGGTCACCATGTTTGTCTTGGTCATGACAGCCACTATACCGGGCAGGCATACAAAAAAAAAACACATCTGACGACAGGTCTACGCGGGATTCAAACCTCCAGGTTACGAGGGCGTAGGCCGTTTTAGAGATCGTGGCAGCGCAAGCGTGCCGCCTTCTCAAATACTATACTCATTCTTGGGATAATATAGGGTAATACAGGGTTTATATAGGGATAATGGAAAAGAAAATGGAAACTACGATATCCCTCCGAAACCCTAAACCCTTAACCTTACAATTTGCTGAGAGCTGGGCGGAATAAGGAAGCACTGCCCTGCCGCCCTCTCCTAGCAGGATCCTGTCTGCTCATGCATTGGCATATGTACTATAATCTAAGCTCCCTGGGGGGGTGTTCTATAGGGAATTTCTAGGGGAAGACCATAGGGGTTATCAGGGGGATACCAGGAGTTTAGACTATAGCCCATATGAACATGGGTAATGCAAGGTTGTTCGCTTGTCATGGTTGTTTCAGCCTCTGTCAGCATGCAGCTGGCCAAAAGAGCTTGAAAAGCTGCAACATGCAGGCAGGAAATTACAATCATCACACCTGCTGCTTCTAAATGCCCTTACCGCATCAACCTACTCGCAGCACATCTCATTCCACATGTCCCCACACTTTGCATATGCAATTGACGATCTTCAAAATTCTTCGAAGCAAGGCATGGCAGTAGCAACTCGCCCCTGTAAGGAGTTTAGATTATAGTACATTTGGGTGGTTGTCAAAATTATGGTTTTCCTTTTGGATCCCTATCAAAATACAGCACCTAATATATTTAGGATGCCCAAAAAGGAAGGAGTCGTGTGCCTGCTTCATCTGCCACAACTCATGGTGCAAAATCCAGTGTTGGAATTGCACTTCTGCATGTCAAGCCCCCATCCGAATATGAGCTGAAGTATAGCGACGACTAGCATGGTCATGTTTCAACATCCTGCACCCTAAGCCATATACATGCCTCTAACCCCCTTCAACAAGATAATACTGCATAGTACAATATACTATTAAAATTCTATAGCACTATGATATCATAATACTATAATACCACAATACTCCATAATCCTGGGTGTCCATGTGCTTTTCCACCTTCTTTACTGTTTGATTACCCGTTATTGGGGATCACCTGGACGTGGCTCGAGCTGCCGACTTGACATCTGCAGACATACTTAATTCCTAAACCCTTTATCCTAAACCCTTAATCCTAAACCCTAAAGCCTAAATCCTAGACCCTAAACCCTAAACTCTAGACCCTAAATCCTAAACCCTAAACCCTAAATAACCCTGAAGCTCCTTAGGCTTTTGCTAAACAATTTACCAAGGTCTTGCGGTGATTAGGGGGAACTTTGGGGCTTCGTCTGTTTGCGGTCGTCTACCATTCAGAAGCTTGCTCCACGTGTTATAGGGTTTAGGGCTTAGGGATAATGATACTAGTATTAATAGCAATCACGATAATATTCATGAATATGATACCAGAAATACAAGTAAAAATAAGAGTAAGAATAGTAGCAGTAATGATAATACTTATAGCCATAAGCTCCTTTTCCTCAGGCGAACTATGCGGCGTACAGCACACGTCAAGGACATCACAGGCGTGACTTGAGAAAGCCGAAAACAAGCTGCCCTCCCGAAGACCTCCCACTTGGCCTGACACTTTCACATCGTACCTCGTGGCTGCCAGGCACAAAGGGAGGAGAATATGGTGGCTTCCATGTTCTTTCCCCTTCCCTTATGTACCTCTGTATATAGTCCCCAAAGAACCCTAGCTGCCAGGGAATGCCAGCCGTCCGCTCATTCAAGCTCTTCTCCTTGTTGAATCGCGTCAGACGGCCATCCGTGAACATTCCTACAACCTCAATGTAAGTGACGTGTCTGCTGTGGCAACGACACTAAGAGTGACAGCGTGTTCTAAGCTCCAGCAATCCACCCAGCCACAGCATGTGTTAAGCCCGAGGGTTATCCGTCTATATCCCTGAGACTCCGGTGCGGTCCTAAAAGCCTAACCCAGACCCCTGGTTAATGAACCCCCTCCCCTCAATAGGGAATCTAATTGGGATCCTAATATTAAGGCCCTTAAAGGGAGCGGGTTTGTTAATCAGGGGTCTACCTTAAAAACTTAGACCCTAAACATTCAAGCTATTGAACGATCCAGCCCATCGGCCTGTTGCGGCACTTCGGTTCAATTCCAGCAACGGCTAGCACCCAAGGCCAAGTACGCGCTACATCGAATGCCACCAAATGCGATGTCACGCGATTTTCATTTGTAGTCCCCCTTAAGTAGCTAGAATATGGGGTATATGGGGATCTTATTCTGATCTCAAGGACAACCATAGTCTATCTACTCTAGGGGAACTATAGCCTTGGGGAAGCGCTGGAAAGGTCTGAGATTTGTCTGTCCGAGCGGCGCAGGCACCCTCTGTCAGCATCCGTCCAAATTATGGTTCTCTTCTTGGGCACCCAAGATCTTAAACCCTAAACTCTGTGTTTAGGAAAACCAGGAATCCTCAAAAAACACCAGGATTTCCACAACCTACCATCGGCAGATCTACCTCTACCTGTTGGGGCCCGAGCTTTGACAGGCCCGAGGCTCCTTTTAATGGAGAGGGCTTAAGGCTTAAAGTTGTTTTTTAAGAGGACCTTTTCTCCAAGGGCATGCGTCCCTCAAAGATGCTTTACAGCATCTAAGGTCGTAGGCTTTAGAGTTTCAAGGCACCCTAA
Source organism: Symbiodinium pilosum (assembly GCA_905231905.1). NCBI lineage: Eukaryota > Dinophyceae > Suessiales > Symbiodiniaceae > Symbiodinium > Symbiodinium pilosum. The sequence continues at coordinate 18,189 of CAJNIZ010046061.1, read as the reverse complement.
CTCAGCCCGGTGAAGGCGGGACCCATTGCTGAGGACTCAGAAGAGCCTCCCTAAGGCTCCCTAGAATCTACTAGAATGCGGGGCTTAAATATAGAGACCCTTGAATGGGTGCTACGGAATGCCACACCTCTCTGGCTTTACGGCCTCAACTTGCAAAACTTGCAATGCAGAGCTGGCAGTCCCAGCAAATGAAAGCAGATGCAACTGGTTGACTAACACGCTCCCTAAAGCCCTGTAGGCAACTGCCGGTCAGGGCCAAGCATTTGGTCACCCGGATTCTTTCTCTAAACCCTCAACCCTACAGCATATGAGTTAAAGTCTAAACTCCTCAGATCCCCCTTAATAACCTCTATAAGACTCCCCCCTAGATAATCCCCTATATAGCCCCCTTTTAGAACTTTTGACTCCTAAACCCTAGCAAGCCCAGCAAACTTTGCTTTCGATGGCCTTGCGCATTGTCTTTCCAAGTTATGTTCTGGACGAGTTTCTCCAAGGCATCGTCTGGCAGCATGTTAGGTCTCGCAGAAACAAGGCACATGATAGGATTCACAAGGTTCTCCGGTGTGAATCCCCCTTCTGATGCGTCGCGGCACTTATGGCTGACGGTAGCTGTGCACCCTCAGCATGCACCACAGAGACCTAGGACCACGATGGCTGCATGGCACGCTGCAGCTGAAGGTACCGGAAAAGCTCCCAGGCAATCCAAAGACACCCGTCAGGAGGACCTGAAGCGGAAGCTACGTGAGGTCCGGATGGACAAACGGCGTTCCAAGCGACAGAACTTTCGGCATAAGGATGAACTGGCTGGGGCAACATCTCTGGAGCTCTGGCAAGCAGAGGTGGAGGATGTGAAGATTGGGACATGAGTGGATGTTGGACCTGATTGAAGAGGCCTGCGAGCTGCTGTATGCATTGGAGCTTCCGGAACCACTCGCGTAAGCCGCTGGATGCACGCCAGAGGACAAGGAGTGCCAGCGGTAATGGAAGCCTTTCTGAAGCGAAGAGCCAGAGGCTGGGCAGGCCATGGTTGAACAGAAGGCAAAAATTCTAAAACACCTCGCAAGCAATCGAATATCAATACTCACTTAGAGTATACTTTTCATTGAGTGGAAGAAGGCTTCCCTCTTGTAGGCGCATCACATCAACTGAGAGTGCCCCATGGCCATGACTGTGCCCCGTGACCGTGCCTGTGGGGCATCACCATTCTGCAAAGGTTTGGTACAGTCTTGTAGGGATAGGTATCTAGGGCTAACCGTGTTGTATATATCGGGCTTGATATTCTCCCACAAAGCTACGCACTGGACAGGAAGGTTTTCAAAATGGGGGTTGGGCTCGAGGGTTTAGGTTGTCCACCGCGAAGAGATCAGCACTAAGTACTATCCAGGGAATTTGCCCAAGAGAGATGTTGGGCTTAAGCCAACATCTCCGCAGCCTGCATTTGGATACAGGTTTCCTCACGGCCTCGAGGCTATCCGCCTTGCCAGCTTGCTAAGAGGCCACATGAGGATGAGGACAAGATTCCTCCCTTACCTTCTTGTTGCCATATGAGCTATAATCTAAACTCCTTATAGGGGCTTATATGGGAGATTGTATAAGGTCCTATTCTAGAGGCTACGACGGGGGGATACTAGGAATTTAGACTATTGTAGCTCATATACAGCATGTACCCATGTTGCAAAATGCTTCGCTTCATGGTGCAGATGGCCTTCAAGCGCACCACACATCTCATCCTGCATGGTGATCCGCATCTGGTTCGGCTGTCAAGAGAGCCGCGCAGAGGATTGACCAGCTGCGGAAAACAAGAAACGGATTCTTGCAACGTGATTCTAAATAGAAGCCTCGCAGATGACCCTCAAAGGCTCGTCGGACAGCTTAGAGGCAGCTGTGAAGAAAGAAGTGCAAGATTGCATTTCCAGGCGTGCTGCACCTGTTAGGCCTGTCAGGTTTGTCCTCCTTCCAGGAAATGTCGAGATCCTTCCCCAGACGCTACCATGTCAGGTCGTTTCATGCATACGGAGCAGGACAAATGGGGGTTCCCAAAGTTAGGGTACGTTTGGGGGGGTCCCAATATTAAGGATTAAAATATTTTACATTCGTTTAGGGTCCCTTTTGGGGTCCCCTATCTATGGAAACTACCAAATGATGGCTGCACGCTCAGAACGCGCGGGAATTTGAGTTGGCAGACGCTCTCTGCAAGACCTAAAACTCTGCTATGCAGCAATTTGGATCTGCGAGCAAGAAGAGCACGGGGCTTTGTAATCAACGGCTTGCCCCTAATCTGGCTAGCAAGGCCCGAGAAGTCCTGCTGAAATTCAGTAGGGTTTAGGGTTTAGCTATCCTGGCAAATCCTCGCCTCAAGCAGCTGCTATGGGAGCACATTTCTGACAGATTGCGAAAAGGAGGTGCAGTGTCCCGTTTTCGTAGCGTTTTGTGTTTAGTTCTTTGAAGTGTAGCCCTGCAGTGCCAACACGGATAGCAACATCTTGCGCTTTCTCTTGCCAGCATTCTGACTAGGACTGCATACTCTGAATTTCCCTCTACAAGATCGCAGCTGCAATTCTAAAGCCTGAACCTTAAGCCCTAAGCCCCACCCTCACGGAGAGGTTGAAGGTTTGGGGTTTAGGGTTCAGGACGAAAAGTCGCCTCTCTCTCCAAGCCCAAGGCAGCAGAAAGATTGCAGCTAATGCTTTGGAAAACTGTCATTTCGCTACGCCCTAGACCTCATAAGTGGGGACCCTTGGAGATGAGGAGGATCCGATCGCCTTTTCCTTGCCTTGCCATTTTGGAGGCTACTCAGTCCGCGAAAGAGCTCAACACCTTATCCACTCCCTACATAACCCAACTTTGTGTTCAACTTTCTAAAATCTTTTCCATGCGATTTCACACCAGGGTAACTTGGTTTAAACCCTAAACAAAAGTTTCTGGACAGCCACCCAGCTTGCCCGGCCAAGCTGTCAGAAGCATTGCGAGTCGGGTCGTGTCGCTGCCCCAACAAAGTGCTGGGGTTCTTTCGGTTCAGGGCTTAGGGTTCAGGGCTTAGAGTTCAGGGTTGAGGGTTTGGGGTTGGGCTTAAGGATGTGCAAGAAGGTGCTCAAAGAGAAGGTTCCGTGATGTTCCGTGATACGCTTCATACAACTTGGAACATCGGGTGGTCTCGGGGAGCATGGTGGCCAACAATCTAAGGGGATTGCACGTTATTAACCCTTGTTCGGACAAGGATACCTGAATGAGGTTCCCCTGCGACATGCGGGAGATGTGTAGAAGCTGCGAGGAAGTGGTTGCAGTACAGTAGCCCTGAAAACTTGAAGTGTGTACATTTGGAGATTGTTTCAAATTAACATCCCTTCTGGGTGGGCTGTTTGCCGGGCCTGGACAAGCCTCAAGTCAAAATGCTTTGGCGTCTTGTTGAGCTTGGCAAGAAACACAGACAAGATTTGAGATTGGGCTTAGGATTTACGGTTCAGGATTTGCGGTCTGGGCCCTAGGTGTTAGGGTCAGCGTCGTCAACAGCATATTTGTGGCTACATTGGCTACATAATTGCTACAAAACCGAAAATCGGGACTGGTTCTGAAGCATCCTTCCCTATAGTTTTACTTGGACCCTTAACCCTAAACCCTATATATCCCTTTAAAGGGACCTTAGCATGCAAGCCTCTGGCGGTGCACCAACTCCTCTCCTTCCCAATTTTAGAGACCACGGCTGAAGGGTCTCGATGACACGTTTGAATCCAGGCCTCCTGTGACCTATGGATTTCAAGTGGCTCTTGAGGAGGGAGCGACCAAAACACAAGTCAGCAAGCCGAATATCCCTGAAACCTAAGTTGATTTGAGGGTCTAGGGTTCGGGGGGCCCCTTGCCGCTACCTGTCGGATGAAGCACTCGAGCTTCTGTGCTACAGAAGCGACATGTACAGGGCATGGAGAGAGACCTCTCGGACGTCAAGATGTTGTTCAAAAGCCGGAGCCCCCACAGAACAATTCGGGGCACCGGTCTTCAGATACATCTGGATTCACAAAGCATAGGGCTCCTTGCCGAAAACGCTGCAGCAAATCCCAAGCTTTTCAAATGAAGGCATGAACCCTGGATCCCAAAGCCAAAAGACCCAAGGAGCTCAGTTCCAGCATCAAACCTTCAAAATTGAACTCCATAGGGACTCAAATCGTTGGGATCAGAGCTTGGGGGATGCAATCGTGAGTCAAGCCGGCCCCAAAGCTTGAACGCTAGACGGACTGCAACCTTAGAACATATTCGTAATCATTCGAACTCCTGTACTGTAATGAAACCAGCGCGGTTTAAGGGTTTAGGGTATATGTTCTGTTTCTGCTTTGCAGTATCTGGGTAGGCCGCCACAGCTCAAGGCATGCCTCCTCTCACCACTTGCGCATGATCGCGGCACGGATGCAAGGCATCGATGCCGATGCAGAGTGAACTCGCGAATTCTTCTCTGCAGGTTTGTTCCAGCCCTATGGTTTGTCACATTGAAAGCGTGAAGTGCTATGAGCTTGGCTGAAAGTCGCGCACGCAGATTTCGAGCACCAATGTCGTTTGGGGAGCGCCGGGCATCAACAAGAGTCGAAACACATCAAACTCAGTGAGCAAGCCGCGATTGAAGCCACAGGGACCCACGGCAAGGTGAGGTGCAAAGACGTTTTCGGCACGGAGGGCCCCAAGGCACCCTTGCAACATCATCGCGGCCAAAGCTGCTTCGCTGAGCTCCTAGTAGTCTGTTTTAATTCCCACCCCCATCCCACCCCCAATCTCTATAGCAGAACCATCCTTCTAGAATCCCTACCGCTTCGCTAGGCTCGGAGCGCGGTGCATGCTCTGAAGGCCCCATGCTGAATCTACAAAAATACACTTGTACTTCCCCATCCCGCGGCTAAAGTTGATGGGCAGAATCCTGCATGACCAGGTAACTAAGTCCCCAGGATTCTGGTAGTAGTACAGTATAACAAAAAAAACACCAGCGGTCACATAGAATTTTGTCCATCAAGCTACAAAACCTGAACCCTGACCCCCGAACCCTAAACCCTAACCCCTTAAACCCTAACCAGTTGCGGAAGGCTCAGAAAGTTCTGCATCGCTCCCCCAGCCGTGTGCTTTCAGGGAAGTACGTAGAGGCGGTGGCCTCAGAGGCCTTCTGACGGAGAGACGAGCCCAATTTGGGTCTTGGGGTTTGAGGGTTCAGGGGCTCCACTCCCTCTGCCAGATAAATGAAGGCTGAAGGACAAAGCAGCTCCCTTTTTGGGACATTCTTTGCTAAACCCTAAAATTTGTGGGTCTTCCGTATCTCCTCGACTAAGGAACCGGACCTCGCCACATCTGGTCCCCAAGTAGCAACCGAATGCTGGTTGACCTGTTCCCAAACGGTGCGGTTTAGGGTTTAGAGACCCTCCAAAAGCGCAGAATCTGAGTGCTGGCATCGGCACAAAGCCCAAAAGCCGCTGGCTGAAGACTCTGTGCCTACCAGTTCAGGCGCTTGCAATGAAGGAGCTCAGATGCGCGCCCAATGTAGGCACAAGCTATACCGGGCAGGCTGAGGGCCAGCATGTAAATAGCTTGCTCAACAGCAGGCTAGCACGGCACTGAAAAATGACTGCCCGGAACAGCCTGCTCATTGCCTATGCAGCCTCTGCGTGTGAGACATTTTACAGTTGTGCCCTGGCCTTCTTGAAGCACACAGGCCCACCAGACGGATCTTCATCGGATTACAACAAAGCAACAGCACTGCCAGCATGACATGTTCAGCCGGCTATTGTGTCCATTGCAAAGGCACGCACGCTCCGGGTGGCTAGCCCCTTCTGCTCTTAGAGACTCGTGGTCTCACGTCATGTGATGAGTTGCATGGATGGAAATCATGGAATGCCGTGAGACCGGATGCCTCAGGTATCTTGCCTTCAGGGGTCGCGTGCGTTGCGGCTCACAAAGGTCATGGCTTCCTGTTAACCAAAACAGAGGGCAGACATGCATGTCGTGCATGGAGCTCGCCGCCGAAATTTGAAACCTGAGCCTCGGATTTTATCCTGGCCACATGTGATGCTTATGAATCTGATAACACAGGAGTACACCTGCAGGGCCTTGTGCAAGAGAAGCTTTGACGTTTGGAATCAATACTTAAGGCCAAGCCTCAAGCACCTTGCACTGGCGGACTTACCTGGCTTTTAGGCCTCAGGGTTTGGGGGACACTGATCCCGGACGAATCAGTGGAGAAACGCTGTGAAAAACTTTTCCCATGCAGGAGGTTCTGGGACATGGTCACTTGGAGCAACACTACAGCTTTGCGGCGGCATGAAAAGGATGAGCCCTTCTGGTACCTGGTTCAGTCTCACCATAAAGATGCAGCCAAAACCCTAACCCCAAACCCTGTCTAAGCCGAGCTCAAATAATGTATCCTGGTACATCATGAAATGGGCCATTAAATAGCCTCTCAAACTGCGCACGGTACACCGTGCAGCTGGCAGTGTGAGGAAATTTCGGCAAACCCTCGGTAGGGCTTTTACAGGTCTAGGTCGAGCTCTAGATCTTCTTTTCTTTGGGGCTCTGCACTGGAGTCGGGCATGCTTCATACTAGTTTTACACATGCGTAGAGCGTGGACATGCATGGAAGGCCCAAAGGAGTCAGCCGTTTCAAGTCCTGCAGCCCGACACCTTGGAAGACAAAAAATTGTGGCCTGAGGCCTGAACAATCCGTAAGGTTTAGGTTTTATGGTCTAGGTATTTAGGGTTTATGTGGCATAGGGTTTAGGCTTTAAGGTACAGGGTTTAGGGCTTAGATTGAACTGTTGTGGGACCTTTACTTGGGCTAGGATATGATTCTGAGAGCGTGATCGCTGCAAGCGACACGCTTATCATTTCAGATTTGCAGGACCGCCTAAACCCTAAACCCCCCCAAACCCTGAAAAATCCTGCAACTGCAGCCCCGCAGGCGTGAGGATGAAAAATCTAGCCGACTAAATTTTCAGGCCTGAGCCTAGGATTTCATCCTCAGCAGACGCCATCCCTGTCACTACTGTGCGTGTGCTCGGAATGCTTGGACAGACAAGAAGGTAGGGTTTAATGCTTGGGCTTGAAGGTTTCTTGTTTGCAGCTGCACTTGCAGCAGGTTATTCAAAGCCTACTATCACAGGGGGGCCACTTGAATCTAAACGATGTTCGCTGCAGACACTCACGCATGGCCTGTGAAGGCCGACTCGGTTATGGGTTTAGGATTTAGGGCTGCTGGGTTTAGGCCGTAGGGTTTAGGGTTCAGGGTTGCTGTTTGGGAAATTGCTATGAGTTGCCAGAATGTGCATACATAGTAGTGACTGTAGAATGGTAACTTAACTCAAGTTCCTTGAAAGTAACTCTGCGGTGGCTATCAGCCGCTGAAGCCTTCATGAGTCAGTCGCGGTGTCGGAGTTTACGGCTTAGAGTGTAGACTTGAAGGATTAGGTCATCCGTAAGAGAGGCTCGTCGGCGCTCCATCCAGAGACTTGAATTTCCTTCTTCGCGCACGGTTGCACAAACAGGATCAACTTAGGGCCTCAAAGAAGCAGGTAAACAGAAGGATCCTACCTCTGGTTCAGGGTTTTCAGGTCAGGAGTGGCAAGGCAATTTCAAGAATCCTGTTCTGGCGATCCTTGGGTTTAGGTTGTCTTGCACGAATGCTCGCTGCAATAGTGGGACATCGGTTAGGTGGACCCTCCACCTAAACGGTCACTACTACTGGGTCTGAGGCAAGGGTCTTTTCGAAAGTATGGATTCTTTCTTGGGCGGGCTCGCAACAGCTATCAGGGAAGAACAAGGAATCAATACTGTCGCTAATGCGGGAGCCTGTGAACCATTCAGCTCCCTCCTTGGGGCTGTTGTAAAGTAGCTTCCCTTACTTTGGGGGGGGCACCTAATAGTCAGAGCATGTGATGACCCCCTAAACCCTGAAACCTACCTCACCAGAATGCTGATGGATCTCGCAACACCCCTGGGCCAGGCATGCAACTGTCATGACGATAAGTAAACTAACCAAGCCCAATGTAGACCCCTCATTTAGGGTTTAGGATTTAGGGTTACCTCCCCTACTTCAATAGCGACCAGAAAAGGATCCAAATATTACGATCTTTGCAGAACAAGGGATCGTTAATCAGGGGCCTACATTCATGTTGGGGATTCGGTGCATCACTCCGCACCACAGGCGATGTGGCTCATTGCATGCATGGTCCGGTGCCCTGATATGGGAGATTCCCAAAACAATGGATACCTTTTTCAGCGTCCCTAAAACAAGGATCACAATGTTTTGAGTCAACATTGGGGTCCCCTAATTTCGGAAAAAACCCTAGCATATGTGCCTGATAGGATGGCAATGTTCGTGCAGAATCCCCCTGGAACAATGGCCAGCGCTGTGCATGCCATGTGTGCAAACGTTCATCTTGTCAACCTGTGGCGTATCGAGGGAAAGGGCCACCGCGTGCTTCAGACAGTGCCATTGCCCTGGCATATAGGACATTGCACTTGGAATCAAGGAGCTAGATGATGGTCCATCGTATGCTGGGAAGCAAGCTGCAAATGCGCAACAAGTCGCACCAGTTATGGAGGGCAGTGACGTCAAGGGCATGCAAACAGCTTGCCCAAACATGTCACAGCAAAAGACTTCCTGAATCTCACCCTCGTGCCCTCGACATATCTTTGGGCCAGACCCTGCACTGATTACAAACAAGGAAGCCACAGAAAATGGAAACTATTATGGATCATATATAGACTACTATAAGGATCCATTCCTTTCTTCCTAGCTAACCAAAGGCCAGTCATTCCTCTAGCATGGCTAAGGAATGGGAATCTTCAGTCGGTTGTTGGGGCCATTGCACAGGCGCACACATACTCTGAGCTGACCTGTTCTGCTGCTTTCAAAGCTTCAGGTCGACACGGGATTACGGTTTAGGGTTTAGGCTTCATTTTATGCCAAGTTACATGGAATGCGGTGGGACTGCTTCAGGTATTCTGGCTTTTCATGTAGCTCTCTGTGCATCTGCGCATGGATATAAAGCTCTGGGAGCTCTTGCAATGTGTCTTGGAACAGCATGAAATGGGCCATCAAGGAGCCTCTCAAACAGCGCTTCGTGTGCTGCGCAGCTTCCATGATGAAGAAACAGCGGTGTAACCTCCCTGGGGCTCTCACCGGAACCAATTATGGGTGTAGCATGGGTGTTGCTACTGCAGGAAATCTTGGGGGGTCCCCAAACGTTAGGGGCCGCAGTCTACTGGGAATCCAAAAGGTTTAGGGCTTAGGGGACCCCATGTTCCCATTCCTCACTGTTGCGCAAAAGAACTTCTGGCTGACCCGACTTGCACCAACCTGCCACACATCTGGCACATCCCAAGTGTGCCTCGAGGCCTGAACCGGGTTACGGGTTTAGGATTTGGGGGCTTGGGGAAAAACCGAAGCCATTGATGACAGGATTTCGCATTTTTCCGTATGTCCTTCGACAGCGACTGCGGCGACATTGCCATCATTTCTATTCTGTAGCATGCTAGTCCTCGGCATCCCAAGTACGTCCTGAAACCTGCCCGGAGCTAGCAGTTCTGCTAGCATTCTGATCATCTTGACCGCTATGTCCAACACTAGAATGATATCTGATGCAAGTACCATCAAAATCGTACTGGCTAAGCTTCTGATTTGCGGAGCAGGAATGCACACAAGGCATACAAACCCCAGAGATCCTTGCGCCAAAGTACTCCACCCAGGCAAGACACAGAAATAGGGCCCCACTCGTTATGCTGGAGCTAGAAAATGTGCTGGAGCAGCAGGCACTCAGCGGGTTCCAGCTGTATGCAAAGAATGTGACCTATACCGCACTGCACACATAAAGCGTCCGACTGAGCCAACGCAGAATTTGACATAGGACACACTGAAGTGCATGTATTGAGACTGCGGAAGATCTTGATTCTGCCGCCATGGTTTTGTGAAGAACTTCATCGCCCCCCTGCCAGTGTGCACTGCCAATCTTCCATATTCCAATAAGTAGGCATAGTGACGCGGCCCATGCATGCCCCAACAACCAGCAGCCCCATGTGAGCCGATGCCTTGCTAGCAGCTCGATCTGCTTTGCTGGTGGATGCGCGCAAATGCCCAGTTACAATAACTTGGTTAAAAGGGTGCCGACTGCATGAGTGTTCACGCACGCACACCCAAAAAAAGCAGTCGTGCTCAGCCCGGTCCAGTCAATGCTCACACAGTTGGGAATTAATTAGGAGCCAACCTGCCATCTCATTGTCATCTGCAATAAGCTCACTTGGTTCGATGTGTGGTTTCGGCTGCACGCACAACACGACTGACACAGTCAAAAACTGCCCTTCATCTAAAAGGAATGCTGTTTGTCAGTGGGACATCCGCATTAGGACGGGCAACTACAAATGTAACGCCCTGCTCGTCACAAAGGTGAAGTGCTTCGAGAAGGAATTGCTTGCGCATGGAAGCTGGTGCATGTCTACAAAGCTGGCAGGCGTACGCGTGTGAAAACCCTACCAACTTCTCGACCGCTTGAGGTCAAAGGCTTGCCCGCAGTCTGCGAGAAAAGCTTGATGATTGCTGGCAGATGCTGCAGTCAACCGAGTAAGCAAGTTCTGGATGGGCTCGTCACTGCATCCTGCCAATTTCCTTGCCATCTGCAAGATCACGAGAAAGATTAGATCAAGATCCACTGAATGCTGAAAGCAGGGGTATCGACACAGGTGTCAAGGGCTTGAAGAGCTGGCACCGTCTAGCTTCTAGTGGCAAAGATACAGCAAGTTCTTCAGATCATGCAGATTGCCAGTTGCCTGGGTAGGACGTTGAGACAGCCTGCTCGACACTAGGGTGACCTGCTTCAAGAAGAAATTGCTTGCGCATGGAAGCTGGCAGTGCCTGCTTAAGCTAGGGTGTCAACACGGGTGCTAAGGGCTTGAAGAGGTGGCACCGTCTAGCTTGTTAGTGGCATGGATATAGCTAATTCTTAATATCATACAGATTGCCAGCTGGGTGGGTAAAACGTTGGGACAACCGACTGCAAATGCAACGCTCAGCTCAGATTGCTTGGTCATGGAAGCTGGTGAAGCCCGGCAAACTGATAGATGCATAGACCTGGAGGCCATGTTACTGCTGAATCGGCTGATTTCTTGGTCCAGTCTCATGTTACGCATGATAGTCCCGGCTGGCAGGCGGATGCTAGCTACAGTCGTCCCGCTGTAGCTAATTGTTCAAGCAGTGGCCGACCGCACCAGCGCTTGCATTGAGTTGGAAAGCTCTGCTTTCACAACTTTTTTTGCATCGCTTCATATAGCATCAAGGGGTTGAATTTTTCACATGCCCCCAAGCTTAACAAAGGGGAGGCAAAAATGTAGATGATATGTTCGACTCCCACGCGGACGTGAAAGAACTAGTTGTAGAATCGCATGCTTGAACTCACGCCCTGCAATTACCTTCTGCATGACAATACCCGCCCACACCTCGCTAGCTTCAACCACCCCGGAAAAAAGATAATTGCAAGAAAACATGGCCTACATGTGACAACTCCTTCCCATATTAAATTTACTGACAGGCCCAATGTGAAATTTGGGGAAGTCTTGCTGTCGGGCTATGCACTAAGTCTTTGGATGCTTTCGTTTCCTTAGTGAGACAATGCAGGTTTCGAGCTCTTTGGAATGAAGATCTTGCAAGATTTCCGCGGTGAACCACATGAATGACTCGCCTGAATAAGGGATCTGGAAACAGAGAGTCGCTGTTGTACCAACGACATGCCCGTCCTGCCTGTGTGGCTGGGCACCCGGCACAGTCTTGAACCATGCATGGCCCTCAGTCCCGTCACCAGGTCCATCTTTTGTGCCAATAGCTTTTTTGAACACGTAAATCTACTCGGCAAAAAACAAAAAATGCTTCCATCCCTCTCCTGCAACACACATCACCTACTTCTTGCACATCAGACCTGCTTTGCGTATTGCCTGTACAGAAACCAAGCAGGTCACACCCTGCGCAGTGGAGCAGTGCTTACCAGCTGCACAGCCAAGGATGTCAGAGGCTTTGCACAACTAAATCAGACACGGCAGTTGATTGACAGTGCCGCCTACAAGATGCTCTTGACAACAAAAACGCAATTCCATGCGCAGGGCCAATTTGGAAGAAGGCACAGGACAGCTTCTGAGCGTGCGTTTTTAGATTTGCTCTGAACGGAGTGCAAACCTGGCAAATAACGGGCTTCCGGAGCCATCCTGTTCGAAAGCCAGCCGTGGCACAATGGGCTGCACCTTGTTCACGGATCGTATCCAACAGAGATGCGAACTCCTGTTCGCAGCAAAGCCAAACATCTGTGCGCCAAGGGAAGCGTGAAACTCTGCCGGGATCGGCCAACACCACGCACACCTCAGCAAACATTTGTTCAATTATCAAGTTCCATTGGATGTCTTAACCCGTGTTGAATCTTCATAGTTAAACCTATGCTTGCAGCCGGGCACGATCCGAGACAGTGAGCCAGACCGGGAAGATGCTGTTCAAGAATGGCTGCCATCAGCCGCCCAAAGCCAAAAAATCCGAGCACATCACGCCGCCATGGCTCGCTATCAAACATGAAGATAGGGCGTTTCAGGGTGGCACCAGGGACTGTCTCCGACTGTCCGTCACTGACGCCTCAACAAACCTGAAAATTTGCGGCTCAACCTGTCTGAGCGCGGTGCTGTGGCAAAGGAGAAACACCGCTGTTTTAATGGGCCAAAGTCCAAGCCAACACAAGCACTATACATTGCCATGCAGGGTTCCATTAAGACATACAGGAGCCTGCTTGAATATCTGGAACAAGTGCTGCAAAAAATGACATCTTCATGAATCTTTACACACAATCGTCACTGGCCATCTTTTAGTGGGTATCGAATGAATTTGGAATGTTTCCTTGGGAAAATTCTTTTGGCCTGGGGCGACCCAAACAGTCCATGCGAGAACGTAATTTCGAGCCAAAAAGCAACGATTCTTCACACGGCTGCGCAACTCGTGCTGACATGCGGCAACTCAACAAGTGCACGAACGCTTCAACAACAATGCAAGCCTCATGCACTCACATTTGTTGCCAGACAATAAGGATGTCCCATGCGCGCGAAAGATTTCTTGCCAAGATGTGATCATGCCACACACGACAATTTGATTTCAAACAACAAAAGTTTCACCACTAGAAGGTGCGCGTCACAACAAGACGCATCCAACAACAAACTACGAAATTTCACTACTAGCACATGCAACAATCGTATCAGTTGTCGTCATGGCAGTCGGAACGATACCTAAAACAATTCTCGGCCCAACGACAAAAAACATTGTAAAAACAACAAATCAAACAGCAAAAGCAACAGTACGAGCGGTGCTTGCACTAAAGCATGGACAACGATGGGCATTTGAATTGCAAAGGGCCTCACGACCGGCCGTAGCAGCACTGACTCCAATGTCAGATCCAATGATGGGTTGCTAAAAAGGGTTATATGTACAAGAGACACTCAGTGGCGTCACTGGGTATGTCCAACAAGCAAATGTAAACAACCTTATATTAAAGACCAGAGCACACCGTGTCACGAAGCTCAAACAGGAGAGCAGGACTCGACGGCAGCGGCCGTGGCAGGCAGGGCAAGCTGGAGTCGACGGGATCCAAAAGACATGAACAAACGGACAAACAGACTCGACAACGCGACAGCAGATGTGGTGGGGACAAGCAGGAGGTGCAACAAGAGCAGGATGAGATACCTACAGAATTTGAGCGTGGGCAAATGCTTGACACGTTTGCCCAGTCACGGAGCGCCGCACGGGCATGGTTCCCACATCCCAATAGACTTGAAGACCAACCACACAAAACACACAGATTGGGCAGCATCAGCATAAGTCTGGGCTATGTATGCCTGCGCGCACCATGTTTTTCAATTCCCAGGGTTTTCTTGATTTGTACTAAGCACAGCAGGGGCGTCAGGCACGCACCTACCTGACGCAAGGAATCGATGCTGCGCTGGCGGATGTGTGTTCTCATCAACCGCCTGTACCTGCTTTATTTGAACTATCTCCTGTCGCTGCGCATTGGCTCAAACACTAGACTACCATCTAGTACTCATCAGCCTGCTTGGAAGTGCGGTAACCCCATATTATACCATACAATCAGAACTGCTTGCTACATGGCGCAATGACAGAAGTCGCCACTTGGGCACAGAAGTCGCTCCGGTGCAAAGATTTTCGTTTTGGCGCAAATGCATTTCCGCTGTCCAAGCCTAGCACAACAAGCAGTTGCTCTAAGTGTAGAGTTTCAGGGGGCTTGAAGGCTGGAAGGCTTCCAGCTCACGGGCCTATCCGTTCGGCCCCATGGTGAAAAGGTCAGACTTGAAACCAGAAAAAGCTTCGGGGCCAAACACAGGTTTGGACTTTGTGAGAAGAGCTGCAAAGAACCCAGCTCAGCGGGCTAGGGCTGACCTGAGAAAGAGCAGGCTTTTGTCTCGCGCTTTTGTCTCGTAAACAATGCACGGCACTGTGGCCCAGGCGAGGACTCAAACAGTGAGGCTAGCGAGCCTGAGAGTATGCAGCTGGCGGGCTAACATAACTGAGAAAGTCGAAGCGACAGCTGGGAACCAGAGATCTGTGTTTCTTGGTACTCGGCCTAACAACAGCTGCAAAGGTGCAGGGCCGGCGAAACAAAGCACAAGCTGAGGCTAGTTCAGTCTCGAAGTCTTCATCTGGGCACAAATGTATTGGGCACAGGGCTGAAAGAAAGGGGATTTTTGCTTTGCGTAGCTGCACAACTTGGGTTTTCTTAGCAGGGGCGCCGCAGGGCCAACGAGTACAGAATGAAAATCTTGTTCTTGGGGGTTGGGCATGGATGATTATGACTGATGATTATCATGATTATCAAGTTATGGTACACAAATAACAATAAAGGAGTGCAATCAGAGTTCGAGACAAACTGTTGAAAAACAGCCAAAACTTAAACTCAGCCAGCTACATACTAACTTTTCCTCTGAGCATTCGAGGGTCTTGAGCCTCCATGGGCCACATGCAAACTTGTGGTTTTCCTGTCACGGAAACTTCTCTAACTGACACTCCTATACATGTGTGCTCAATACACTCCTGGGAGACATGAATGTTCAACACCCCGCCTCAAAAGAGCCTGAAACTCATTCTTTCCTGCGACAACAGGTGTGGAAGGCTTCTTTTGCTACACAACATTCTTCATACCAGTGCTATCGGGCCCATTGGTAAACCCAGTGCAATCCTTAGGATGCACTTGCCTTCGAAACACTACACCTGGAAAAACAAAAGCTGTACAAAACTCTACTCGCTTACTTTCCTGGGACTAATTCTAGAGTCCTGGTCTCCTGGGGTGAGCGAGTACCAGTCTCGTCCCATTGGCACAGCCTATGTGCTCTTCTTTCTCCTTTTCTTGTGACACAAGCTTCTTTGGACTGCCTCCGACCTTTTTCTAGTCTAGTCCTTCCTTGGAGTGAAACCTTTACAAGTGCTTTGTGATACTTCCTGCAAACGTGTGACCATCACAGGCGTATTGGATTCCTGTGACGTTCCAAAACAATTCGTAGTAAACATGCAAAACTTTGGAGCACTGAAATTCCTGGTAAGGACTTGCAAGAGGCTATATACAACTTCCTGTACACAAAAACTCTGTAGTACTTCTTGTGACGTGTGTACTTGGGAAACGTTGCCATGCCATACTTCCTGAAATCATGGAGCTTGCTCACATACTTCCTGCGAAAGGACTTTTAGCTTTCACCATCTTGGTCATCTTTTTCACCACCTTGGTGGTTCTTCCACCAATCATCTACGTCTTGGTACTGTTGTTCCTGGGAGTACCATTCAAGCCACTGAGGATCTTCCCAACTTGAGCTTGCGTTGTTCCAGGTAGACTGCTGCCAGCTCGAACTTGGTTGGCCAGCATTCCAGAGATGAGCATCTGAGTCATACTCAGCTTCCTCCGAATCTTCCTCTTCTTTTTCACCATCATTTTGTTGAATACCTGGGATAAGCTCAAGAGGCGGCATTTCACTATCTGTCTCTTCTTCTTCTTCCTGTGACTTTCCTCCTTTCTCTCCCTTTTCTTTGCTTTTTGTCTTTCCTCCTTTGTAGGGGTGATCTTTTCCTAGCCACCGATACTTCTTCTCCTTCTTGTCATACTCCCACAACTGGCCATGCTCGACGAAGTAGGCGTACCTGCGAATGACGTTGCCACACCAATCCTTGAACACTTGAAGTGAGCGGTTCTCACTGTCAGCTTCACTTCTTTCCTGCGACCTTTGTTGGTTGTGATCTTGGATCGCTTGCTCTCTCTCTCCTTTTGACTTCCTTCTTTTCCTTCACATCTCTTTCCTTCTTTTCCTTCTCCTTTCTTTCCTTTGCCTTTCTTTCCTTCTTTTCCTTCGCCTTTCTTTCCTTCTCCTTTTTCCTGATACTTTCCTTCTCCTTTCTTTCCTTCACCTTTCTTTCCTTCTCCTTTTTCTTCGCTTCTCTTTCCTTCTTTTCCTTTGTCTTCACGTTGCTTTCAATCCTTTCCTTTGTCTTGAAACTGTCCTTCTCCTTTCTTTCCTTCTTTGCCTTCTGCTTTTCCTTGCGCTTGTTTTCCTTCTCCTTTCTTTCCTTCTCCTCTTCCTTGGAAAACGCTTGCTGCTTCCTGTCTTCTTCTTTCTGCTTCCTCTGCTTCTTCCTGCTTTCTTTTCGCTTCCATTTGCAATTGCTCAACCTTTCCTGCTTGCGCCCTGTTGATGCTTTCTGCATCTTCCTTCATTTTCTGCAATTCCTGAGCACGCCTTTCCATTTGTTCTTTTCCAATTCCTGCGATTCTTCCTTTCTGCTTCTTCTGCTTCCTCAATTTTCTTGATGTTTGCTTCGTTTTGCGCAACGGCTTCCTCCAACGCTTCCTTTAACTTCCTTTTTCTTTCTTCTTCTCATTTTTGCTCTCTCCTGGCTTCTCAAACTTTCCTGCTCTTTCCTTTGAGCTGCTTCGCTTTTCTTCCTCCTTTTCTTCTTCCGGCTTGCATTCCTTTTCTTCCTCTTCTTGTCCTTCATCTTCCTCTTCCTCCCGCGTTGCCTCCTGTGAGCTTGTTGTTCCTAAACTTCTGCGGCGGCGGTACTTTCTTTTCTTCCTTTTGGATACTTCTTCTCTACCTTCTCTTCCTCTTTCTCTCTTCTTGCACACCACCACACAGCGAAGGTGAACAAAACCACAGCTAAGTGCGACAGGAGCTGGAGCAACCACGACCTGATTCCTGCGAAAGGA
Organism: Symbiodinium pilosum; assembly: GCA_905231905.1. Classification (NCBI taxonomy): domain Eukaryota; class Dinophyceae; order Suessiales; family Symbiodiniaceae; genus Symbiodinium; species Symbiodinium pilosum. The sequence goes on along the minus strand of CAJNIZ010046061.1, from coordinate 946 downwards.
TCTGCTGGTCCTTGCTCCATGGTTGTAGTAGGCGAGGTCGCTGTACTTCCAGTGAGGAAACTTGAAACCAACAATGCAAACATGCAACTGCGACTGTTGTTAGCAATGTTGTAGTTCCTGGTAGGACTGTTGTTGAAGTACCTGTTACTGCTGTTTGAGCCATGCACGGAGTCAACCAAACTTCTCAACACGCTTCGATCATGCCTGTGAAATTCTGAATCTCTGCGCAATGCTCTCAAAACTTGCAACGCTTCAATGTCCAACTGTTCTGCTTGTTCCTGCAAACCAACTGCTTCATGTGAATCTGGATTTCCTGTGAAAAATCTGAACAATGATAGCGAAAATCTGACACGGCTTGCTGTCAACGACTTTGCGCCAGTATCAGCCAGATTGTATCTTGTCTGAACCGCAGTAATGGACAAAATACCTGATTGGTAAAGATCTTGCAACCACAGAACTGTCAGAGAAATGTGTTTTACTCTTCCTTGGACTCCTTGTCGCTGTATCATGCCACGTGCTGCTTGAGGATCACATCTCAGAACCAAACGAACAGGTTTTCCTGTGAGAAACTGCACAATGTTCTTGAGATATACACCTTCACTCACACCAGATGCTGCTGCATAATACTCTGCTTCTCCTGACGATAGCGAAACAACTTTCTGCCTGCGACTGTATGAGTAAACCACGGAACCATTCAGGGCTAGAACAGCACAGCTTGCGCTGCGTCTTGTTCCATGACAAGAGGCCCAGTCGCTGTCTGTAAAAACTTCCAGCAAGTGTGTGGCTTCTTCAACTTCTTGAGAATCTTCAAGATCATCATCATCATCAGGCATAATGCTATTTGCTTTCAAATTCAGAACGCTTGGACCAACAGCTTTTATTTCAAAACACCACGTAAACACATTTTGGCAAACAAGGTAATCGAATCCACCAATAAGTAAATTCA
>CAJNIZ010046060.1:0-34378 GCA_905231905.1 Symbiodinium pilosum | reverse complement strand
TACAATATGGGGTATATGCGGATCTTATTAATCAAAGACATATTCTATCTACTTAAGGCGGACTATAAATCTAAACTCTACGCCCTGAACCCTAGACTAGACTCTAGACCCTAAACCCCACAACCTGAACCCTAGACTCTAAACCCTAAACCCCTGAAACCTAGACTCGAAACATTAAAACCCTACACCCTGAACCCTAGACTCTAAACCTTAAACCCTACAGACTCTACCCCTAAGGGTCCAAGTACCCAATAATCATACCTGAACCCTAGACTCTAAACCCTAAACCCCTGAAACCTAGACTCGAAACATTAAAACCCTACACCCTGAACCCTAAACCCCTGAAACCTAGACTCGAAACATTAAAACCCTACACCCTGAACCCTAGACTCTATACCTTAAACCCTACAGAGTCTACCCCTAAGGGTCCAAGTACCCAATAATCATATACTTACCCAAAACCTGTACTATGATTACTACTACCCAAATCCCAAGTACCTAATCATTGGGTACATGGACCCTCTGGGTATATAAAGCAGTTGAGGTGCAGTACCAAGTTAACCACGGCTCGCTGCGCGGGAGTCAGTTTTGGATCAACCGATGGTTTCGCCTGCAGGCGTGAAATATGGGATTTTCCCAATTAGCGGGTACCAAATGATTATAGCATATTGGGGTCCCACTATTTTGGGAAACCACCATATGGACGTTTCAAAATGTTGTTAGAGGCCGTTTTTTAGGGAGTTCTGTAGGCATATGCTCAAATGTATATGGGGATCATTATCTTTTGAAACAATCATTTAGGGTTTGGGGTCTGGGGTGCAGATTTTTCACCGCCGAAAGTATGGGGTTGAGGGTTTCTGGAACAGCACTGCACAATAAGTTTAGGGTCCAAGGCTCAGCGTTCTAGGGTGCAGGGTCTACTCTGCAGGTTCCAGTTGTCGGGTCTAGGAAGTCTGGGGCTTTCAGTACAAGAGGTCGAAGACATAAATGAAATTGTTGTTCGAAGAAAGCTCCTGCTGAATTTTGTGCCTTTACCATCCTGGTTGGAGGGGTGAGGCAGGGGGGGTTGCGGGGCGGGGAACTACAGCGTGCCCCAGAGATGAGGGTTTAAGGTCTAGGATTTAGGGTTAGGGCTATGGCTTGGGGTTGCTAAGCATCAACCATAATCCCTAAACCTACATTGTACTGAGAAAAAAAGGACGCTCCCTGCAGGCAACCCCAGCCCCACTTTCATAGACAGTTATTCTCAAGCAAGGCGTCTATCTGACATTTGTATCGCATCAGGGTCTGACACTGTTTAACTATGACTTCGCTGCAGACTACTTACTGGTTCTTAGTCGGGGATTACAATCCTATATAATGTATTTTATGTCCCATGTTCCCTACCAAGCCCCCAGTAAAATCTAGTCACTTGACATTTTTTCAGTGCATGACTACGTGTTTGCGATATAGCTGGAAGCCCTCAACCTAGTGCAGCAAAGACCCCATGGGCCCAGGGGTTCAACACTACGGCCCGCATGTTCATCAACTGCAACAGAAAAAGCCCTAAGCACTTCACGCTAAACCCTTAACTGCGTGAGAGAAGGAGACCTGACAGGTTGGGATTTCGGAAGTGATCATAGACGAATTGTTTGCAGGCCAGCCCCGGTCTATGGAAAGGTGTGCGGAACGTGGGCATTAACGATCCCAAACCCAAAAATCAAACCAAAACTGTTGAAGGGAGAATCTCTGTGAACTGTTCCTAATACATGGCGGCACAGGAAAGGAACCAGAATTGCTTTTCCGCACATGCACATGCAGGACGGAAAACTCTCCAAGGACGTAGATTCATTCACAGGATACGGCACACATCCGCTAACACTCCTCCCCCACAGGAAAATGGAAAGAGGGCCGTTTGGGGGAAAGCCGCGACCCCAAATGTCATGGTACGGTACGAGTGTTCGGGGTGAGTGTGCAACATCCTCTGACTGCTGCTCCGAGGATTTTCGGAGGAGCTGCCTAACGCTGAAACTTTGCGGCACTCGCCTAAATTTCATGTCTTGACGTTCAACCCCGCAGGTCTATCAACCCCAAATGCTTAGGCGTAGATTCTCGGCGGCCCAAGTTCAGGCCGGAAGCCATACCCTAAGGGTCCATGTACCCAAAGAATAGGGCTTAGGACCCAAATACCATTAATATTATAGTAGTTGGGCCATAATGCCCTATTGTTGGGGTCCTTGGACCCTTATGGATACCCAAACTGTCAGATTTGCGTTGGCAGCTCTTTCTGCAGCAGTGGCCGCTTGTGGCCACTCTCCGCTCTCTTCTTGCAAGCTTCTTCCCCAGCAGCCAGCTGCCACGTCTATATTCACGTATCAAAATGCAGTTATCATAAGTTTCAGGCAATGTGTGTATCATGTTGTAGTGAGAGACGTGACGTAAGGACTATGGTTTTGAACATTGCTGTCTGTAGACTGACTCTAATCTACCACAGTAGGCTAAGGAAAGCTAAATGGCTTTAGGCGTTTGCTTTTTAAAGGCTCGAATTCTGAACAAGTGACCATGGCTTCCCTTAAACAAGAATCATGTGCGGATTGGACATCAAGAGCTAGTGACGCACAGTCACACTTTGCTACGGGTCCTGCGACTACTCCTACTGCTAGAGGCTACTACGATTCGGGCTGCTGCCACTGTTACTGCAGCTACTGTTACTACAATTCCTTCTTCCTATTCTTCTTCCACTCCTCCTCCTGCTATTGTATGCGCTACTAGTAGATGGCTGTTACTACAAACACTACTGCTCTCGTCTGCCTACTACCAGTACGACTCTTTCTTCACCGCTACTACAATTGACCATGGCTGCCACCGTCATGTCACCACCACACCACCTTACCACAAGCAAGTTCCATCTGTCACTACCGAAACTGCAATGCCGTTACAGTAGCTAGCAAACTTCATGATCTTGCTACATGTGCGGTGGTCATTGTCTTTGTCTGTTGCCGTCAAGCAGAGAGGCGAAACAACATTTAAGCTGCTCTCAGAACGAAACTGAGACTGGCTACGCTTGCGGAGGAAGTCAAGAGAATTAGGTAGATTGGATTGTAAGTCTTGTAGTTTCTTCGGGAATCCAAAGTCCTTGCAAACATCATGCTGGGGTCTTCCTGCCTCGCCAGATTGCTTGACAGTAAAAACCCCTAAGGGTCCAAGTACCTAATAATCATATACTTACCCCAAACGTGTTCTCTAATTACTGTTGCCACAAACCCTAAGTACTCAATTGTTGGGTACATGGACCCTTAGGGAGAGGTATGCCCAGCCCAAGAAAACTTAGGATGGGTACTTCTGTCTTTTGACCTGCCGTGCCCCCATCTCCGACTCAGTAAGTCAATGCAAAGCATCCCAAAACCAGATGCAATCATGTCATGCAGTCATGAAAAGGCGAGTGTAGCCAAGACCCATGATTCATAAACCCCCTCCCCTTAATAGGGATTATAATAGGGATCCTCATATTAAGGCCCTGAAATGGAGGGGGATGGTTAATCAGGGGTCTACATGACCAGACACCTAGACTATCCAAGCCCCAGTTGACATGATAGCTGCCATCTGGCTCCTTTACCCAGAATACGCATGATGACTTCCGTGGATGATTTTGTTTGCACTAAGATCCGTGGTTCCTTGGATGTCGGGTAAAGAACCATATATATAGAAGGTCACACACACACATCCCAGACCTGAGGGTTCCATGTGCCAAAACTCACTCAGAGTAAAGAATCCCTGCAGGGGTACATTAGGATGTAGTGATGGGAATAATGTCGACTGTCATGATACCAGTTACATTCTGGCTCAGAGTGTGACATACCTCCGCCAAAAATGCAGAATTCCAATGTCACAAGCGCCAAACGATCCCTGCATGCTCAAAAGCTTACAAACAAAATACGGATGTAGTCAGTCATTCCATTTCCCAAAAGGGTGGATTCGGATCTTCCTCCGCTCTATCGACCCAATAGTTCAGAGTCCACGGGCGTCCTCTGCAGACGCGTGCTCAACTTCGCCTGCAACAACTCAAGTTTAGGGTTTAGGCTTTAGGGTTTAGGGTGTAGGGATGGGGTCCATTGCGCTTGACCCAGGAATAGGCACAGAATAGCCTCACCCTAAGGGTTCAAGTACACAAGAATCATATACTTACCCAAAACCTGTACTATAACTACTATTGCTTCATGAGAAAAGGCCCTGACTCGAGAGCGGCGTTCGCAGCGATTGTGTATGCGCGTCAAAGAAACAGTCTAGAGCATAGGGATAATGGAAAAGAAAATGGAAACTACTCTAATGGGCTATATACGGTTTATAACGACTGTAGTATATTGGTAAAAGGCATAAAGGCGAGGCATATGAGTCCTGTCTGGCTAAACCCCATGATTTCGGCCCCTTGATTTCGGACACTTAAAGCATGCATACTTCCCAACAAATGGCGACAGGAATCAGATTAACAAGGGCAACGCAGGGCGCGTTCTTGGAAACAACAAGCTTTCATCGAGTGGACGCCTCATGAAGCGCAGCCCTACGGAGGTTTCCGGAAAATTAGGGGTACCAAGTGAGGTTTCTACCCAGGGATCCACGTACACAAATAATACCTACTTTGGGCCCTAAAGCCTGTGAATATTACCGGCAGTGGGCTCTTTGGGATCCCTAGGGTTGTAATAATGTAAATTACAGCATTTTGGGGTTTATCCCTAAGTGTCCAAGTACCTAATAATCACATATTTACGCGAAACATGTGTATTATAATTACTGTTGCCAAAACCCTGAATACCTAATTATTGGGTACATGGACCCTTAGGGTATCTTGGGGTCCCTCCATTTATGGAAACTACCATAACCTGTTACCAGGCACTGCTCTGCGCACCTTGCTCCGCTCTATTTGGGGGGGGGGGTCCTCAAAGTAGGGGCTTTTTCGCGGGTCCCTATAATAAGGATTATAGTGTTTTGGGGCCTATATTGGGGTCCCCTATTCGGGAAACTACTGTTCATGCATGAAATCTTGCACAACTATTGTAATTCCTAGCACTCTGGGGACTTAAGTTGGTGCACGATTTCCTCCATCAACAGTACCATTTAAAAGGAACACCAGCAGGGCAGGAGCCTGAGCCGGCTTTTCCTCTTCCACCGCCTCCGGCAACTCTGTAGGGTCCTGCTGAAGAGTGGATTAGGGTTTAGGGCTTAGGGTTTAGGATTTAGGTTTAGGTTTTAGGGTATAGGGTTTAGGATTTAGGTTTAGGGTTTAGGGTTTAGGCTTTGGGTTTAGGAGTTAGGTTTAGGGTTTAGGTTTAGGGCTTAGGTTTAGGTTTTAGGGTTCAGGTTTAGGGTTTAGGTTTAGGTTTTAGGGTTTAGGATTTAGGTTTAGGGTTTAGAGTTGGGTTTAGATTTATGGTTTAGGGTTCATGTTTTAGGTTCAGGGTTCAGGGTTTAGGGTAGGGCGGCAGCTTACTGGTGGCTAGTAGGGAATAAGGGAACATGTTATATAGGGACTATATAAGGATTATATTCCCTTATTCCTTACTCGGGTCCTGCAGCAGAGTGGGTTTCAGCGGGTTGCGGTAGGTTCAGAACTAAGGTTTAGGGTGATTGTTTGGGGGTTCACTACCCCCACTGAGCAACAGTCGATAACAAGGGTCATGTTACGTGCTATATAAACACATACTCATATTATGTATGTTATCCGACTGTAGCTGAGTGGTGGCAGTACCCAAGGGAGAGCTTCGATTTCAGCAGACTGCAGCTTAGATCTAGGTAGCTATGATACGAAACACGTGCGTTATCCATAAAAAATGACGGTGGCGGGATATTGGCCGTATAACGTGCTTATAACTCGAGCGTGCGGCGTGCGGCTACCTAGGGCTTCAAACAGGGGATCGGGGTTCAAATACTAGAAGATCTAGGATCAGGATTTTGGCTTAGGGTGTATAAGTTGTGGTGCAAAGCTCGCTTTGTTGAAGCAGTTTGAAGTCCTAAGCAAGAATTTAGGGCGCATGGGCTTGAGGGTTGCGTGGGCCTTTCAGGCATGTTTCGAAACTGGAAAATTTGGTGACTGGAAGTTTCATGTAAAAAGTTCACTAACAAGGTGTGGGGGATCCCAGCCAAATGCTGTTCGATGTTACTCCAGTTTGCCTCCTATATGAGCTATAGTCTAAACTCCTTAAAGGGGGGTTAATATAGGGGATTAAATAGGGAGTTGTTATAGGGGTTGTTAAGGGGGATACTAGGAGTTTAGACTATAGCTCATATAACCGCTATGCCGAGTACTGCTGCTCATGGTATCAGCCACAAACCCATATGGGAGTCTGGATAAGCCAATGTTCTGAACAGAATGGAACCTCATATGGACCCCTACTATTTCCGCGACCCAGTACTCAAATGGTAGATACTTTGGGCTCAAATGCAATGAAATCCCATACATAGGTACCTGGTTGCCAAACCACTTATCATTTCGGTGCATTGGAACCCTTGGCAACTCTTGAAGGTACACCCTGAAACCTAAACCACTGACCCTACATCCAAAAACCGAAAACGAAGCCCTCAAACCTGATCCAGAAATCTTTAAATCTCCTAAACCCTAACCCTACACCATATTACCTTAAACCCTATATCCTAAACCCTAGACCCTATATCCTAGACCTCAGACCCTAAATCCGGGCCTCTTCGAGGGCCTTCTCGAGGGAACCGGGCTGGCTGGCGTTGGCCGGCGTCATGATGGGAGACTCCATGTCCTTCATCCACCAAGGGGTTTAGGGTTTGGGGTTTAGGGTTTGGGGTTTAAGATGTCTGGTTCAGGGCTTAGGGTCTAGGGTCTTCTGGTTTAAGGCTTAGGGCTGCTTTGCAGCGGCTGATTATTACATTTTCCCAATAATCCAAGTACCGACTCCAGGCTCCAAATTCTACAGCCTGAACGGCCTGTGGCATCTGATGCCCTGATATTTGGGCACGTGGACCGCTTGGCTAGCGAGATACTCTAAACTCTAAATCCGGGAGAGTGTGGTCCATATTGCAGACTATCTCCTTATTTCAAGGTATAATCATCTTTCCAGTGCTTAACTTAAGGCGGAGTAGGGAGAGAATGTCAGTAGTGGTCACCACACATCCTCTATTTGGGCTGCAGGGCTGGGTCAGAGGGGACGGAATGAAGGCTTTAGGGTTTAGGTGGGTTTGGAGTTCAGAGTCCAAGGTTTCCAGGGCTTAGCATTCAGGGCTCAGAGCCAGAGGTAAAGGGTCGAGGATTCGAGCATTTAGCCACAAGCTTACAGGGGCAGATCCCACAGAGACCCTGACCCCCTTATACAAAGCACAGCTCCGTGCTGTTTTCCGAACCGGTCCGAGGAGAATTGGGCTGGGAGGCCATGCAAGAAGAGCGAATATCGGCCTAGGGCTTAGGGCCGAGTACATGGAACTGTCTTTTGGGGTGTCGTCTGCTATAACGAAAGCAACAACATACAAGGTTAAGGAAGCTTCAATAAATCTTTTCCGCGTCCCCTGTTTTTTCTGCACTGATAGAGCCCTGGGAACCGCGATGGTACAAGGGCTCCGATTGCTGTTGGCTCTTCGGTACAAAGGGCAATCCGCTTCCCCCAAATTAAAGCCCAACATACAATGGTGCGATGTTGGGGGCAATCATTCTTAGGGGCATTGGGGAGTCATTATCATTATGGGAGTGGATTAGTGCAACCAATCTCTGCCTGCCTTGCTTGTGGAGACGCTACTGAGGAGTCCAGGGACCCAAGCTTTGCACCCATCAACTTCCAGAGTTGGTTCCAGAACAAAGCCTGAAAGTAAAACCCTAACTTCCCCCGTCGAAGGGCCCTACACAGTAGGTTTCTGGGTTGCAGGTAAGAAAAGGTAATCTCCACAAATGGGGTGACCCCAATATAGACCCTAATGTACTATACTCCTTGTTATAGGGACCCCCCCAAAAAGTACCCTGCTTTCATCACTCCACCCTCTGGGACTACACTGTTCCCACTTTTGTAGCCAATTGAGACTGTAAACGCTGAGCTAGCAAAAGTTACCCCAAAGGGTCCAAGGACCTAAATAATAGGGGTTTAGGGCCATATACTATAACATTAATGGTATTTGGGCCCTAAAACCCTGTTATTTGGGTCCTTGGACCCTTAGGGTTACTTCTTCTGTCTATCTAGAGGTCGCGTGCTTCTTCGACAGACGTCTACGCTTATCCCTGACCTTGCTGGTTGCTAGCAAGGAATCAAACCATTCACGCAATTTAGGGTTTAGGGTTAATATAGGGTTTGGGGTTTAGGGTTAACATAGGTCCTACTATACTCATGCATTCTGATCCATTCCTTCATTATCTATTCTTAACCCTAAGCACTACATCGTAATAGCCATGTTCTGTTCCCTGCTAGCAGCAAGCAAAAAGACATAACGGTCACTGGACCCTAACACCCCTCAACTAAACCCTAAACCCTAAACCCTACCCCCAGACTTCGTCCTCCCAGCTGTCCAGGATGTCTTCCTCCTTCTGCTGAATTTTCTGTGGCTCCACCTCCTTGGCGCCTGGGCATCTGGAAGGGGAAACTCAAAATCCCAAGTTTTAGGGTTTAGGCTTTAGGGGTTTAGGGTTGAGGGCTTAATCCTGAACCCTAAGCCCTTTAGACCAAAAACAGGGTAGTTGGAGATGAAAAGAAGGATGGAGGTCCCTCTCATGGATGAGTCAGGCATTCTTTGTAGAGACCTTGGTTCAGGGGTTGACAAGCATCCTCTCTTGTTGGGAATTCCACCATCATAAGCTATATGGGATTGACAAACCTGGCTCGTGGTGCACACTTGCCCACTAGAACGCCTCTGGTTTGGCAGTACATGTGGATTTTTGCGATAAATGCGGGAGCCGCCTTTCGTAGCTACTCCCTGTACTTACATGAGGGTTTGACTCTCTGGGCTTGCATTAAACCGTGGACCCCAGACCCTAAACCCCCCAGACCTAAACCCCCGAGCTCTATACTATACTGTGCCATGATACGCTATCATATATTCTAATTTTCCATAACATACTGTGATATACTATTTAAAACAACTTCAAACCCACAAGGAAGGAAGCCCTGTGGCCCTGGCCTGTGGAGGCCTTTGCAGGCGCAAGGCCCTTCTCCACATTCTCAATGACGCTCTGCTTTACCTCAATGGATCCCGACACAGCCCCCTAATCCCTGAACCCTAAACCCTAAACCCTGAACCCTGAACCCTAAACCCTTAAACCCTAAACCCTAAACCCTGAAACCTGAACCCTAAACCCTAAACCCTAAACCCAAAGCCCCAAACCTTATTCCATTCCTGGGCTCTCTGGCTGGAGGGCTGCTATCAACATAAGGGCTGATAGACCGCCACTGAAGAAGTTCGGTAGAAAGAATTCACCCTGGTTTAGGCTTTAGGGTTTAAGGTTTAGGGTTTAGGGTTTAGGGAAAGCCCACGGTGAGGCTTTCTGTTCTACAGATGGCACAAGCCGCATTCGCTAAGGGTCTATGTACTTCATGCTTGGGTACTTAGGGCTTTGGTTATCGTAACTGTAGCACAGGTTTTGGGCAAGTAGATGGTTATTGAATACTTGGACCCTGAGGGATTCCTGTAGAGGCAAAACAGACACCTTATACCCTAAACCCCTTAATCTTATTTTCGAACATAAGGTTTCGCTGCGTTTGGCTGCTTCATGGATCTTGCGCACTGGCCTTTGATTGGCTTTGTAGGGCTTTAAAAGGTGTGTAAAAGGCACATAGGGGCCCAGAGTTGCAACCTCAGCGGTATCTGCAGGTTCTCAACCTTATGAATTCCTACACGGCTTAGGGTTCAACATAATAAGGGCTCTGGCATTTCAAGGGTATGCAGAACCTATGTCAGTCAGTCACTGATCTTAAGCGAAAGGGAGCAAACCCTGGGGCCGCACCAGGCTTGAGAAAGAAAAAACGATTGTTTAGGCCTAACACACAAACAGGATCAATGTAGGTCTGCTGACTTCCTTATGGGACTTTGAGGGCTTCGTGCTAGACCTACATGATTCTACAGGATGACCATGGGACAATGCTACATGTTTTGAAGGCCTTCAAAACTGTATATATACACATACATATATACATGTATGCATATGTGAAAACTTTGCAAGTGTCTTCTGGCCTTCCCACTCGTGTGTGTCAACTGAATCGAAATAGGTATTTCTCAGCACTCATATCCTCGTGAACAACTCCAAAAAAAGATCGTCATAGATGGTCACTACAGTAATACCAGGAACAGAAGCCCACTATTTTGGAACAAAGCCATGGCAACGAGAATGCACGGTCAACTTCCTAAACAAGACCGCCACACGTGCACCCCTTAACAAAGGGCGTGGTGCAGCTGATAACTCAAAAACAGAAACCTTTCCATCGCATTACAAGGTTTCACGGAAACCAATGATTGTAGATCCCTAGGTCCTGACCTCTACTGCGCCGGGCCAAAGTGACCCACTTTCAAACTTAACAATCCAGTCACAGATGCAAAGCCCTTTCCCCCAAAGACTCCTAACACTGGGGCGGGGGGCCTCCACTGGAACTATATGGTATCATATTTTTACTATGGGGTATTAATTACTCCGCTAGCAGGCCCAATGAAAAGGGCCTGTGGGGACCCTCCGCTACTCCGCAAGGTCGTTGTATGTCAGTAGACATACTAAATGGTCAAGTAGACCAAACAATTTTGGCCCGCCCAGGTTAAGACAGCTGGAGCCGTGCAGAAGCCTGATCATTGGCAAAGCTATTACCCCTTTTTGATCCTGAACTTTCTATATCTTAGCAACCCTGAACCCTAAACCCTACACCCGAAACCCTGATCCTAAGTCGATTTTTGTGCGCTCAGGTCCGGCGAGTCGCTGTCCAAATGCCGTCGCGATCATCCACAAGGTACCTCTTGTCGCCATATTGCAGGACTTTGCTTCGGGGTTGAAGGGGCTAAGGGCTGAGGACGAAAGGGTTGAAGACTAAAGGGTTGAGCGTTTGGGAATCAGATAGGGGGTCAGAGTGTACTGTCCAAAACAATAAACAAAGATGGGTCTTGCTCCAGAAATGGGACCTGATGCTTCGGGAACAAGCAATTTTTGGTGTACAGTGGAGAGGTTCAGGGTTTCTCCTGAACCTTCAGGCTAAGGTTTGCAACAGCTCTGGGAGAATACTTAGGGAAGCTACCCATCCGTACCACTGGCTTTCGTCGCGAGCCCAAGCACCGAGAAGAAGACTCAAACTTCTCAATCGAGTCCAGTGACCACCATGGTGTGTGAAGACTTCCAAAAGTTTATGGCCCCAAGTATAATTGGGTCGATCAACGACTAGAACCTTTCCAAGTCTATCATTATCGGGATGCCGAAAGGGATCCCAATTGTGAGGGACTCCCATGTCGACGATGTGCTCATTTCCCAACTCTCCGAGCGCTTACACCAAGGGAATGCGAAACTTTCAAGCCACCATGAAAATATTGAGGCTAAAATGGTAGCAACATGTAGCAACCCAGTTGACAACCCACATGTGGGCTTCCGCGCACCTTGGCACCCAGGTGCCCTTTGCGCTCTCGCCACCTGAGGTTCCCAGAGGTTTGAGGCTTTTTACGGTCTAGGGCGCTTTTGTTGTTGACGGTTCACGCAGGCTTGACTAATGGCTGCAAAGGTGCAGCTAACAACATACCGCGCTTCAACCTGGGCAAGATGATAACCTCCATCCGCAATAATCACCTCCCATCCCGGCGAAGGTATTGTTCTTCTTCCAAAGGCGATTTAAAACTGAAGGGCCCTTTGTTCAGGAATGCAATTCAGGAATGCAATGCTTGTAGGAAGTGATATGAGCGGGACCTCCAGTTGCGAAGATTTGTTGGAAAACGGAATGTATGCAAGGAGCCCGTCCGGGGCAAGTGTAGAAACCTTCAGGCTTGGCCTTAACCCGAAGGGTCCATGTACCCAATAATTTGTTACTTAGGGCTTTGGCAACAGAAATTATAGTACAGGTTTTGGGTAAGTATATGGTTATTAGGTACTTGGAAAGACCTGCCCCAACAAGTTCTCTGTTGGGATAGGATCAAAAGGTACCTAAATAAAATTGGGTGGTCTGTTTTATTGGTTTCTAAGATAACACAAATTCAAGAGTGTTCAAGCAATGGTCCGGTTCAAGCAGCGAATACATACTAGAGAAGTTTCAACAAAACAGCTTGCACGATAAGAACAATGAAATTTCGTATGTCCAGCTCAATGGCCGCAAAGGGCTCTGAGCAAATCATCATGCAGCTAGGTAAGGCCTCCAAACCAAAAGCAGCGTCCAAAATGCAAACACGCAGCAACTTCTGAGGATCAGAGCGTGACATTGCAGAGTCTTGCTCTTCAAGCTCCAAGCTCCCTTGTATTCACAGAAGCCAAGTAATTACTCATTGGACCAGAAACTTAGAAAAGCAGAACAACAAAAATCGTAAAGCAACCAAAGGCCGCCGACACTTCCACTTTGGGCACAATCTTGAACAACGAAAAACCCACACACAAATCTCAACCCCAAAAGCCTCAAACCTATGAAGCCAAAAACGTCACCCGTGACCAAATCTTCAATCAATACGCCGCGCAAAACTTAGAACAGTACCCTCAAAGCGGCACCGCATTTGAACACACTTGAAGCCTGGGAACCTTGAACCGCTGAAGAGCACTGTACAATATCACATTGAAGGTCCCTATGCGTCCATCAAGGAAAGGAAGCTCTCTATTCCAACCCTCAGGGTCCAAGGACCCAAATAATAAGGCTTTAGGTCCCACATGCCATTAATACTATAGTCTTTTGGCCCTAAAACCCTATTATTTAGGTCCTTGGACCCTCAGGGCAATGGAACAGGATACAGTCTGTGAAGCGCCTATGAAGCGAACAAGTCCGGACTCTGTAATTAGCCTTGAAATGCTCCACCAAGCCCTGCCTAGGATGGAAACCTGAACGCTAAACTGTGCTCTCCAAGTCCTAACCTAAACCATACCACGGGACTCGCTATCAGTTATACATGCTTTGGGCTCGGAAGTCTATAGATCATCATTAGTTAGAGATGTTGGGCTACTTAGATCGCTAGGGATAGGTCGAGTCGCAGATCGCGCCACGCGCTGCAGCCCAAATGAGCCACTCGTGCCAAAGCGGGTCGGACATCAGGGTGCTGCGGCTTCCAATCACCTAATTTTCATCTTAGAGGTTGGGGATGGTTGGAGCTGGAATTCACTTCCTGTGTCCTTGCCTCAGTTTGTGCTTCATAAGCAGGGGATTATCCTTCTAGGACTAGACCTTTGCCTTGTTGTGGCAAGCACCTGCCTTGTTTGCAGCTTGGGCACGATGAGACCGATACGGGCTCGCGTGAGCATGACGTTGAGTCGACGCCAGTCGCACAAGAAGCCCACCTTTCCCTCACCTGGTCATTGGCCGGGACGGAGATTATATGGGGTTATATAAGGGCTTTATAGGGTGACCTGTTAGGATTATATAGGGCTATGTTGGGGTAATATTGGGATAATGGAAAAGAAAATGGAAACTATTAGGGGTTATAAGGGCTCATGATGGCCCTGAACCAAAAATGCCAGGTATGTCTGCAAATAAGGCATGCTGTTGATTACATATCCTTATCCGTGATACACCTTTGCAAGCTACTGTCCATAATGAGATCGCTGCAAGACCAAATGCCATTAAGGACTGAACGGAAGGAAAGGGCCTTTGTATCTCACCTCCGTCCAAGTTACCTACTGCCAGAGGCTTTGGAAACTATGAAATTCTGACAAGGCCCCTGAATGTGGTGTAGATCGGCTGCGGCAGAAACGATGCTTGCAGTTGTTGTTTTTCTATGTGGCAGCTTCTCAAAAAATGCGCCTTCAGAATCCTTAGCAAGGGCTTCCTGTATCCATGCTTTTGTAACACCACATTTGCGCCTGTTGAGACACAGGTATTCTAAGGTGCAGCTTGATGCCACCCTGTCTATTATATAGTAGAACTCAAGCCTAGTAGCTAACAGTACCCACTCCTTGCTCGTGTTCACACGATCCGAGTGTGCTGCTCAACCCTAAACCCTAAACTCTGAACCCTTACCCCTAAACCCTAACCCCTAAACCCTAATCCCTAAACCCTAATCCCTAAACCCTAATCCCTAAACCCTGAACCCTAAGTCTTAATTGCCTGGAAAAATTGAGGGGTCAGATCCTGCTAGATGCAGAAAAGCCGCGATTGTTTCTAACGGCGCAGAAGATGATCACCTCACAGGTTCAGGGCTTAGGGCTCAAAATCTAGGGTTTTGGGGGGTTCAGGGCTTATAGGGCTCAAAATATAGGTTTTAGGGTTTAGGGTTTAGGGCTTAGGATTTAGAATTCAAGGGTTTAGGATTTGGATGTTGAAGAAACTTTCTGCTGACCAATAACCCAAGCAAAACAGGTCGGACTCCATGAGCCCTACGCCGAATGTCCAAGTACCTAAATGGTATGTAATTAGAGCTGAAAGCACATACATAGGAACCGATTTGGGCCAATGGCCACACACCCCCATATCATCCCCACATGACCCATGTATGTCCCCCATATCACCTCTGCATTGGGAATTTGCACATAGTTGGGGCTTAGGGATCATATTGCCGCAGTTACGGAGAATGAAATGGAAAAGAACATGGAAACTAGGGTTTGGACTTAGCGAAACGAGTGGCAATCAAGATACATATCCCAACAAGGCTCTTGCCCCCAAATCAGGAGCCCCTGTACAGCCCATAATCCCTTCGGCGCGCTCGACTTGAAATAGGGAATCAGACAATCACAAAATCCCTCGAGAAACAAAACCAAGACTCTCAGTCCATCCAAATCCCCAAACCCAGCATCCTAAGTACGAGCGGAAGAAAGCTGCTCTATGAACCAGTCATGGCTGTACTTATAGCCCTGCTACAGGTCTCCGTTGCTTCCTACCTAGATGAGCATTGGTCTAAACTCCTCCGATTCCCCTTAATAACCCCTATATTACTCCCCTCTATAACCCCCTTTAGGGAGTAAATAACCCCTATAAAACTTCCCTATAAGACCCCCATCGAGGAGTTTGGACTATGGCTCAGATTCTAAGCGGCTAGCTAGAAAGATGGCCAGGCCTGAAACTGAAAAACTTTCACGCTGAACCATGACTTTCATTAACTCCCGTTATGCAGAAAATATAGGGACTATAAAGGGATAATGGAAAACAAAATGGAAACTACTATTCGGGGTTTAGGGTTTAGGGTATCGTTTTCAGAATTGTTCCAGCAGTCTTCACGCTAAAGGCAGTTAAGGACAACATTTGCTGCTAGGAGAAAAAGTTTTCCGTCAGGCGAAGGAGTTGAAGCCAGAAACCTCATGCCCTAAACCCTAAGGTCCTAAACCCTAAGGTCCTAAACCCTAAGGTCCTAAACCCTCATGCCCTAAACCCTAAGGTCCTGAACCCCCTAACACCATGTCAAGTGGCCTCCTTCTCTTGGCCCTGGAATCTGTCGACGGACTCAACTTCCAAGCCAGACCGGAACCTTCAACGTTTAGGGTGCATAGTCCCCCTTGAGTAGATAGAATATGGTTTTGGGTACAACACGCCATAGCAAGAACAACCGTAAAAGCACAAATAAGAAGTCGGTGGGAACCCTAAAGCCACAAACTCCCCCAAAAGCAATCCCTAACGCTAAACCCTAAACTGTTCAACCCAAACTCATTCAACCCCAAATCCTAACCTGGGATGGAGGATTTTGGATGTTCAGTTGCGGAAGGTCAATGACCCCCTTTGGGCGCTAGATGCCGCTTCAGGGCTGCTTCATGGCTTGCTAGATTTGATTTACGTTGCAAAGTTCCCTAAGGGTCCATGTACTTAAAAATTTAGTGCTTAAGGATTTGGTAGTAGTAATTATAATACAGGTTTTGGGTAAGTATATAACTAGCCGTACCCTAAACCCTAAATATTAGGAACTTGGAGCCTTCCCAGACCCCTGGGAGGATCTAAAAATTAGATCCCCTACATAAAGCCGTAATAACCCCTATATAATCCCTATATAATTCCCCATAGTCTTCTAGGGGTTCTACTTTTTAGATCCCTTTAAGAGCCTGGGTTAGGTGAAGGTTTGGGTTGAAGGCCTGGGGGATGCCAACCATAGCTTTGTGGTTGGGGGAAGGCCTGGGATTTAGAGTTTGGTCTCTGTGCCGCGTGTGGAAGGTCCAAGCCCTGAGGCTCTAAGTCTATAAATGATACCTACATTGGGCCCCAAACCCTATAAATAGTACCTACATGGAGCCTTAGGGAAAGAGTAGAGAGTTCGCAGGTTGGTCCCAAGTCTGTTCCTCGGTCAAGTTTATACCTGAACCCCCAAAATTATGTACAAGAATAGCCTTGCGGACTATATTTCTGTGTCTAGGCTAGGGCCATTATTCTACCTAGCTCTGAGGTCCAGCTGAGGCTTCAGGTCCATTGAGTCTTTTTGGGGTTCCTGAAAACGTCGCTGCTGCGGGGAGAGCAGAGCTCCAGGGCCAATGGCACCCTGGAATGGGTTCGAGACGTTCCGAAACCAAAGCCTAACACGAATTAGACTCACTGGCTCTTCGTAGGGAGTTAGGGAATATAATACCTCTCTAACCCCTATATAATATCTTCCCTTATTCCCTACTATGAACCAAAAAGTTAGAAGATTGTCGGGGAACCACGCCTAAGCCGTCAAGCCTCCAACAGGAACCTTGACATCTGACATCCTAAGCCCCTAATCCCCAAAGCCTAAAACCCAAAGCCTGAATACATAACCTCTCTAAGCCCTGTAAGTCCTAACTAACTAAACCTATATCCTGGACCCTACCTGGACCCCAGAAGTATGTAAGTGTTATTATGGGTTCAAGGCTATTAATTTGAAAAAAATAGTGCTTAGGCAGACCCAAACCTCCAAAACACCCTAAACCCCAAACCCTAAACCCCCTAAACCCCCTAAACCCTAAACTCCAAACCCCCAAACCCTAAAACCCTAAACTCCTAACCCTAAAACCCTAAAGCCGTGAACCCTAAACCCCAAACCCTAAAACCCTAAACCTCAAACCCCAAACCCTAAAACCCTAAACCCTGAAACCCTAAAACACTAAACCCTGAAACCCTAAACCCTAAAACCCTAAACCCCAAACCCTAAACCACCCGCTGTGCGGCTCAGGGACTTCTGAAGCCCTGGCCGCTCGTTGATAAGTTTCTTCAAGAGACGCACTTGTCCCTTGTAAGGAGTCCTCAACAGTTTGGAGTTCAAGGGTTTCAGGGTTTAAGGGTTTCAGGGTTTGAGGGTTTAGGGGTTTGGGTTTTAGGGTTTAGGTTTAAGGGCTTAGGGTTTAGGGCTAAGGGTTAGTCAGCAGTCTAGGGCATAGGATTTGGGGTTTATATAGGGGTCATGTAGGGATAATGGAAACGAAAACAGAAGCTACCATTTAGGCTATTTAGGGTTTAGGGATCCATGATTAATAGCCCCCCTCCTTTTAAGGGCCTTAATTTTACCTGTTATCATCCCTATTAAGGGGAGGGGGTGTTATTAATCACGGGTCTGGTTGAGGGCATGAGTTTTATTTTTTGGGGGTTCTGTGCTTTGGGCTCGAAATGTCGGGCTTAGACTTTTGGTTTTGAGGAGTTCAGGGTTTATAGGCTTCCAAGTCGAAGCCTGCACTTGACTACAAACCTGGAAAACTAGCAGGCATAAAGCGGGGGCAGTGCCACTCCATTTTTTAAACTGTTCATCCTATACCCTACTCAGTCCTACATGGCAAGTTTCAGTACCCAGAGGGTCCACTTAGCTATATAGCATTTCCTGATATACTGAGAGCCCAAAGGGGTTCACATATAGCTACTTTGGGACCCAAGTCTATACTCTATAGCTACATGGACCCTTCGGGGTAGTACAGCATCATGTCTGCTTTCAGAAACTCATCAAACCCTCTCGGGCCCGAATCCCGAGTAGTCATGCACGGCTAGCCTGAAGATCCAGGGATTCATGACAACTAGGATCCCCTTCTCTATGCCTCAAGAACTGATAATTGTTCAAAATACTTGTCCCCAAAATGGCCATAGTGTAGGTTCCCTGTTTGGTTAGGATCTCATTTTAAGGAAGTGTATTCCCAATGGTCCCTTCTTTACAAGGACCTTTAGAACAACCCCCAACATAGGGTTTAGGGTTTACAAGGTCAAGACGTTTCCTTTTCCTGAGTCTAGCCAGGCAGCACAATGCCGACGTCCTCAGGACCGATCTTGCCGTTCTTGGTGACCTGCAAGTACAGGTGTCGGACTGGTTTGGGGGGAGGTGGGATGGAGGGAGGGAGGGGACACTTTGGCAACTTAGGGGAGTGCAGGGGACATTGCAGACCCTCGTGTCTCTCAGAGTTGCATGTGTAGTTCTATGTTGTTTCGCCTCCTTGAAGCAGTGAACTCCGCTTGCGCATGCAAAAATGGATCACCAAGCCACTGAAACTGCAAAGCCTATACCCTAAACCCCTAACCCCAAAACCCTAAACCCTAAACCCTGTACAACACAGATGCCATATCTAAGCAACCCATGGACTCCTATGTAGCTCCTTTTTGGGGCCTGGCATGGCTTTGTAGCAGGGGTAGTATACTATACCTTAGGAGGACCCCCCACCCTGTAATAGTGGTATGATAGTAGAAGAGGACCCTAATATAATCCCTATTATCCCCTACTGTCACTATTACTGGGTGGGGGGTCCACCGAAGCTATACCACCCAAAAACGAACTACATAGGAGGTCTAGGGTATCTTGCTATAGCGTAGATGGAGACAAAGTCCCTCAAACCCCACACTCCGTAGCCCTAAAACCACAAACGCCTTCCCCGGCAAGCCATACCTGGACGCGGTGTAGGTTTTAGGGTTTAGCGGGACCCTAAAAATGAACAAAACACTGCCCCGAAAGCCTTAGAAACAGCCAAAGGGGCCATTATTCTACATACCTTTGGGGTTCAAATGGTTCAGGCAAGCCTGCAAATACCAAAGCTTGAGCAGCTCACCGCCATATCCTATTAAACCTATTAAACCCTAAACCCTAAACCCTAAACGATTCTGTAAACATCACCCTGCCCACAAGGCTTTGCCTCGAGAAGAGCCCACATCGTCTTCTCGGCCTCCGGCTTCACACATATAGGGTCTAGGGGATTGGGGGTTAGGGTTTAGGGCTTAGTTTAGGGCCTAGTACTTGGGGGCACTACTCTGAGAAAATCGCTTTCGCACATTGCACGACTTTCAACGAAGCGCTAAGTTTGCCCAACCTATACATTATGGACAGATCCAAGCCCCCAAACACTTAGCACCCGGCCCTAAACCTAAGTCGGCCCTACCCTCTGAGTGGGAGATCGATATCTCTACATGATGACTCCAAAGCAAGGGTCCAGAATTTTCAGGGGAGGGTACTTGCTTGAGCACAAAGAGTCAGACACCACCAGCCCCGCATTAGCCCATATTGTCTGTCTTCTGCATGCTTCCAGTTACCAACTAAGCTACTACCGACATGGCAGAAGCTCACCCACTGCCAACCAAAAGGCATTAGGTTGAAGACTTGAATTCCATGCTTACAATGCAAAGTCTACCACCTCACCCTCACACCCCAAACATGGGAGACACATAAACAATGTTTCATGCCATTGCCCTGGAAGGGGCTTCACAAGATTACCCAGGCAGTTTTATAGCCAGTTTTATAGCCTTCCTGACAGTGTGATATGGTCATCAGCCACCACGAGTCACGTGGCAAAGTTGAAAGGCCCTGCCGCAAACCCCAAGCCCGCGAAACAGGATTACACACGCGGCTAACGACATGCATCCCTGCGTGTCGTTGTGTGCATAGCCATGTATACAGAGTCTTAACCCTTGCCGTGATTGCAAAGCCTCCGCAGGGTTGATGTAGGAAGAGCCGTGCCCCTCGCGCTTCTCTTCACACTTCTCTAAGTTGATGAAGGCGACTGGCATGTGCCTTGTCAGGGAACAGGAGGAAGTGGTGTAGGACCAATCGGGATACTGGACTTGAAGCCTTTAGGGTGTGAAATGCGTGGAGAAAGCTCTCAGACTTGTTTGGCCGTTGGAAGAAACCCCTTGGGTTGGCGCAGAAGTTTACGTCCCTGCCAAACAGCCGGAAACAATGCAAGGGCACCAGGTTTTGTGAAAAAACTCCCCGCAGGAGCTGAAATCGATGCGGGACACTCTACGCTTGTTTGGGCTCTCTCACTTGCATTCCATCATGTGATGTTGGGTCTGGACTGTGCGATAGTATCATGGAAAATGCCGGGTTATGTTAGGGATGTGTACCTAGATGATGAATGGTCCTCTCAACTCGATCCTTCAAGTGTTGTTTCTCTCTTCGGCAAGCTACCGCACTCCCCAAAGATAACATGAAACCTGGGCAAGGTTCCCGAATACATGGGTTTAGGGTTCAGGGTCATCAATCTCCTGTTAAAAGAAACCCTTGAAGGGCTCCCCTTTCACTTGTGAAATAGGGGGAGGCGATTGAGGCTTAAAAGCCCGGACTTAGCCACCAGTGCTAACTGGAGTTTTTAACCCTCCTTATAGATTCAAACCCCAAACCCTTCACATGCCTATGTCCCCTTTAAAGGGGACGCACCTATAAGTAGTTACTAATTCCCAGGAACCTTCAAGTACTCAGAGCGGTATGCCGACCTCAGGCTTCCACGTCTGCTTGAGCATTATCCTAAACGCGGTTTAGGGTTACGGGCTCAGGGCTTAGGGTTTAGGGTTGGGGACATAGTATATTGGGGATTGCATAGGGATTATATTTCCTTAGGTCCCCTATCCCGTAGCTGTCCCTGTATATCCCTTGGGTACAGGGTACTCTAAACCCTAAATCCTAAATCCCGAACCCTCAGCCTTAAACAAAAGGAATCCTGTGCCTCTGTGGCCACGGGAAGCCCTCTGGCGGCTTTCGGTGGATGTGAGACACGCCGTTCCTCAGGTTCCGAGTGTCTCAGCTCAGGTTTGGGCTGCAGATTTGGGTGGGAATAGAGGAATGGATCCCCACATTAACGCCCCTTCCTTTTTTGCATTCCTTGATGTCCTACTACACACCAATAAGATCAGAGTTAAGGGCTTCGCTTCTAGAGCATGCGGTGCGCAGCTTTTTGCAGCCAACGCTCTGCAGGCGCCCGTTGTAGAAAGCCGCCTGGGCAGGCGCATGTTGGAGCTGACTGTGTTGCTGTTCAGGATCTTAGAGTAAGATGCCATAATGTGAGTATGTAATGCATAACAAGAATAATTAATAATAGTACATGATTTCTTTCTTACCCTACTGTGTTTTAAAGTTCCTTACCAACAACGCAGCTGCGGCAGTTTAGGGATCAGAGGTTGAAGCTTGGGGCTGTATGTTTGGGATGAAGGACAGGTTGGTTGGCTCAATCCCCCACACAGTAATGGGAACCACAGAGGACAATTATAGGTATATTAACGGCCTGTTAAATCCAGATTTAGGGATATAACTGTAGGGAGGATTGGGCTAACATGTTGGACGTGTAGGATTCAGCGGTTGGAGCTTGAATTGCGGGGTGCAAATCAACACCAGCCGGCACAATGAATCGCTCATTACAAGAAAAAACCCTCGCAACCCAACAGCACCAAGGCGTGTTGCGCAACCGTGATAGCGCTTGTGCTTCTGTGACTGCTCCGCCAACACGAACAAGAGGGTGAGGGATGACAGCTGCCAATAAGTCCTAAAACAATCAGCCCTAAAGTTCGAATTTAGGGTTTAGGGTTTAGGGTGTAGGGTTTAGCTACCCCCTAAAGTTCGAATCCTGAAGCCCTGAATCCTGCAACCCGAAACAGTAAAGCCTTCAAATAACCTCTCTCCGCCTCCCCCCCGGGAAGCTCCCACAGCCAGAAAGCACTAAACGCTAAAAACCTATAACCTCCGCCTTCCAGCTCCTGTATGCCACTGTATAGTCCCAAAGGGTCCATGTAGCTATATGGTATATACTTGGGCCTTAAAGTAGGTATATGGGAACCCCTTTGGGCCCTAAGTATATACCATATACCTACATGGACCCTTTGGGAGTCTCAGCTTCCATGACATTTTCTGTTTTCTTTTTTGGTTTGCGTTTTCGCGCTTGGTCATACATGGACCTCTTGCACGTTATTAGTAGAAGTATTATTAGGACTATCGTTTCTATTTGTCTTCCCTTAGTAGCACTATTGCTACTACTATGACTATGACTAGAACTAAAACTATTATTCAATGACTATTTGTATGGTAGTGTTATGGTCATTGTTGAAATTCCTTCTTTGAAATAGGCCTCAACCCTAAACCCTAAACCCTAAGCCCTAAACCCTAAACCCTAAACCTACCTAGACCCCGCTTCCCCCCCCAGCAGCTCAGTGTTCGACCGAGGCAAACTCTGCCACCAGCGGGTGCATGCGGTACTGGGTGTCCAAAAGGCAGGGCCTTCCAGCGGGTTAGGAGGTTTAGGGTGTAGGGGTTTAAGGTTTAGGGGTTTAGGGTTTAGGGACCAATGGTTGTGGGATGTAGAGTCGAGGGATTCATTTTTTTCCGTTTAGGGCTCCAAAAGGCAGGGCCTTTCAGCTTGGCTCTTGGGATCAGAGTTTACTTGGGATGAGGCTGAGGGTCTAGGCTCCAGGGCCGCGGCGTAGCAGAAGACCTCAAGAATTGCATATAATCCCCTTCCCCTAATATCAACCCCCCCACCCCCTAGTATTAAATACTACCAAAATATTGTAATATACCCCTTAATGGGAGTATCTAAACTTAGGGCGGGGTGGGCGGGTTTAATAATAGGGTGACAGGATTATGGTTCTCTCCAAAATTTTCAAAGGGCTCTTACATCGGGGTATCTTCATAGATCCTGGGGGTATGTGGGGAAGTGTAGGGCTTAGGGTTTAGGGTATCCTGGGGTTAGGGTTTAGGGTTTAGGATTCAGTGTTTTGAGGTATCCTCGGTTTATGAAATAGTTGTGGAAGGTCTTGAGGAGTTCTCACGTTAGCATGATGCTCGCTTAAGAATACGAGGAGGACGCAGGGAGGTTGGGAGCCCCCAAAAACTTTTCTTTGAATGGAGGGTATCTTGGAACCACCGGATACTTACCCCGATCTCTATTCCCTACACCTTGAACCATAATCCCTGAAGCCTAAACCCTAAGCCCTAAAACCTAAAACACGAAAACCCAAACCCTAAGTAGTAGTTTCCATTTTCTTTTCCATTATCCCAATATAGCCCCTATATATCCAATATATAATCCATGCGCAGTATGTTGCACCTCCCCCTGCTTTCCTGTTTGGCATGAGCTTGCACCTCTGGGCTCGCCACCAAAAACCCAACCCTTTAGGCTTCAAGGCTGGGCGAGGCTTAGGGTGTAGTGCCATGTTTAGGGTCTAGGGTTCAGGGTATAGGGTTTGTTGTTAAGTTGTAAAGGGTTTAGGGTGATCAAATTATGAGAGACAAATGCTATTTATACTGGTCATCGGCAGAGGCGACAGGACATTACTACCTTGTTGTAAATAGGGGTGTCCTGCCTACCTAGAGTAAAAATCCGAGTCCTTTATACATCCCGACAAACACCAGCTTCCATTTCACTTTCCATTCACTTTCCATGTGATTCTCACTTGTACTAAAAATCACCTACCCACCTGCAGTTGAGGAAGTAGGATTGCCCTGCACAAGACACTGAGACCTCTCAGCTTCCGGCCGAACGCCCTGCGTCACCAGCCGCGTAAACATCGACTCGCCAAGGTTCTCGGTCTCAGCGACATCGGACAAGACCTGGCTATGGGCTCCACCCACAAACTCGTATGTGGTTCCTCCTTGGGTAGTGTATGAGAAGACCTTTGGGATTGCCAGGACAAAGCGAATAGCACAAGGACCTGGGGTGGACTGGGAAGGATCCAGGAGCGATCTCGTTTTCAGACTACTTTTGAGTGCGGCCTCCCGTAGATCCTCATAGCGGGGTCCCCAAGCCTACGCCCTAAACCAAGTCCGTAGTTTGGGGTGGGTGTGGGTATCTCAACCTCAGTGGCATGCTCCTTTTTTCGCTGCATCCTTTCAGCCAGAGCCTCAAACTCTGGTATAGTACAATAGTCTTTTGAGTCTGAGTGCTGTGGAGAGGGCTCCACAAAAAAAAAGTGCCGCTGCTCTCTGGGCTTGTGCAAAAAAAAAACAGATTATCTCCTGCAAGTTCTCTAGTGAACAAGGATATTGTCCGTTCAATTTCGACGAATTACAGCGGGTGTGTGTGTATATACACACACTACAATACTGCATCACAACAGCTGCTGTTTGATTGTCCATGTTTACAAGAACCGTGCAACTAGTAGTGTAACAATGCAATCTTCTGACCTGGGAGGAACAATGCGCAACCTCTCTGACCTCAATATCAGTTGTGATGACGCTGCACACCCTTTAGCTCCCCGGGCATAGCTACCATAATTTTGGAAGCCTCTAATCGGCCATCCGACCGGAATAAACACCATCTGAGCCTAAACTATAAGCGTCAATCAGGAAACTAACACAACTCTCCGACAAACCAAAACAGGTCGAATCTGCAGGGATTGGCAAATATGGAACCTACACCCTCAGTCTAACATGTTTGACTCCAAAAGTTTAGAACATCCGCGACAGAAAGTCGTGCTGATCTATGTCTCTCCTTTCGCAAAAATCGTTGCAACGATCCTAAACACAACGTCGTATAGTCAGCGAAGAAATGCAGTCGGGTGGCCCAGGTTGTGAAATTGTTCAGGCGTCAGTTCGACAGGTTAATTTACCACGGTAGAATCTATGCATGCGCAACCCAAAGTGTCCCAGACCCAGGATGTAGATCCGTAGCATCCCCTGGTTTCACAGACCTAGTTATGTTAGACTGTCTCCCTAAGGGTCTAAGTACCTAATAATCATATACTTACCCAAAACCTGTACTATAATTACTATTACCAAAACCCTAAGTACCCAATTATTAGGTACATGGACCCCTAGGGTCTTAATAAGTTCTAACTCCGGGTTGATAACCCTCAGCCTCCGCCCTGGAAAGGTTGAACACCTGGAGCAATCAAAGCCCGCAACCAAATCCCGCAAGCCCCACAATGCCTGCAACCCCAAACCAACCCAGCCAACTCAATCCTGTGTCCTGCACCTGGACCTTCTGCCAATCCTTGACTACAACTGACAAAATCTGACAAACAAACACCTCGAAAATTCTGTAATCTCCATGACACCTGAGCTCTGCCCAGGACACCTTCTTACAGCGCCGACTGAGAAGGCAAAAATGGAGGCGGCAATTCAAGTAACAAATGGTCTACGGCCCAGACCCTGACTTCTACAGAAATCTACGCCCTCAACCCTAAACCCTCAAACCCCGAACCCTCACCTCCGAATCCTGAACTCCCCCACTTGATTCAAGGCGCTGTGGGCGGCAGCTGACACTGGTCCCCAATTAGGATGGCTTGCTGACATCCTCGGGCGATGGGCACCTGAGATGGAGAGCTGTGTCGGGTTTGGGGTTTAGGGACTGTAGAGATTCGGTTGACTGAACTTGCTTCACCTAGACCCTCCAGATACCCTCCATTACAAGGGCCTAGGTACCCACCATTAAGGGCCATATATCCCCGAGTACTGGGAGCGCTAGCGATAGTGGCGATAGTGGTCACAGTAGCAGTAGCTGTAGCAGCATCAGTATGCGTAGCAGTACTATGCAAGGGGCTGTGAAGTACATGGAGCTCACTGGTTGGTTTCAGTTCGGAATTGTTGTTGAGCAAGATATCAACTTTCTAGCATTGCCATGTTCATTAGGACTGCACAGGGTAATACTGATACATACTGGGTTGCATAGTGGAGATAGACTGAAGCAAAGCTAAGCAACTGTTTCCAAGTGGGATGGGGTAGTGGTGGAGGGTTTTGGCGGGTATCAATTTTAGGGTTATAGTCCCCCTTAAGTAGATAGAATATGGGGTATAATAATATACCCAAAGCTATATTCTATCTACTTAAGGGGGACTATAATGTTATCTGCGCGTTTTGGGTGGGTGTTTCTGGGCAAGTCAAGGCATCAGGATCAAAGGCTTGGAAGATGCAGGGGTTTACAGGTTTGGCCGTCTAGTGGTCAGCATTTCAAGACCCTAAGGGTCCAAGTACCTAATACTCATATACCTACCCAAAAACTGTACTATAATTATTATTCCCCAAATCCCAAGTACTTAGTTATTGGGTACATGGACCCTCTGGGAGATGTCTTGAGTGTCTTGAAACAACTCAGACCAAAGCTGTGGCATCTGGCCGGTGGGATTGGATTTTGGCTGGCGCTGGAGACTACTGCTTCAGGTTGAAAAGGGGGCTTGGGATTGGACAGCTCGCTGTTGAGCAAACGCGGTCTTCCTGTCTTCCTTATGTCTGGACATCGGCCTTTGCAGGGATGAGAGTCGGTCCCCGTGATGCAGCGTTCTGGGACACGGAGAACATTACTTTTGGATACATAAATCTGAAAGCGTTACATACACGAATCCGCAACAACACCACGGGGGAACCTGCACAAAATGCAAACCGGGGTGCCAGCGCCGCTGTTTCCGCAGCCTGGGTGCACTCGTCCACAATGACGGTGGGAAAACGAACCTGCTCAACACACAACTACCATATCCCAGGATCCAAGTACTCAAATAATAGAACATTTAGGCCCAAATGTTCTTTTTTTAGGTGCTTTGGGCCTCATTACATACGAGCTAAGCACTTGGACTCTTAGGGTATCGGTGTGCCTTTCAAAAAAGAACCCTTTTGAGTGAGTACCAGCACTAGAGGTTGCACAAGGGGGCCCCTCCACGCGAGGTGCGATGCTTGTTTAGTGACTTTAGTGAGCGGCATGCAGCTCACACGTGAAAACTGGCTTTTCATCCAAGTACATCCGCTCTGTCTGCTGTTCGCGGCAGCCTCTTTTGCCTGTGCAGGTAGTGCTAGTCGCAGGTATTGATTTTGAGTATGGCTGGTCGCAGGTATTGAATTTTGCAAGGGTTTCCTAGCGTGGCGTCATCCGTGAAGTCCTGGAAAGTCTATGCTACCATCGCACACATAGAGCCCCATCTCTTGTGATGCATGTCTCTCGACATTTCGGGTCCTACCCTCTACTCCACCGAAATCAAACCAACGAAACATCCTTAGATCAAACCAACACAAATCCCTGAAACAGGACTACAGGACTCAACGTTTTGAAAGCCCACTACCCCTAAACCGCAGAGGCCTCTTCCATCAGATGCTGTCACCAACTGAATGACTCCCTGAACCCCAAACTTACGAGTGCTTAAGGTAGAGTGGGGGGAGTGGATCCCTATATAATCCCCATATATAGGTGCTTAAGGTAGAGTGGGGGGAGTGGATCCCTATATAATCCCCATATATACCGCTCTACTGGTACCTATATTTACTCCCCCACTCCCCCTTAAGCACCAATAGATAAATCCTAGACCTGAAGGCCGTGACAGCCTTATCCAGGGTGGTGCCGGATGCACCGATGCATGTCGCGCAAACCACCTCGGCCTTTTTCAGGTCCTCGCACGTACATCTGAATCGCACTTTTTGGGGGTAGGGCCAAGTAAGACTAAGACTATACTCGGCTTCCTAAGAAGAAACTGCAAACCAAAAGGCAAATGGACTCACTCTATAGTAGGAACTTTCTCGAGATGTTGAGGGTAGTGTGCGAGGGATATGGATGGGCCGCAACATGGATGAACCTGCTGCATCTAAGTCCTTACTGGGAAAAGGAGCTCAACGCAATGAGAGGAGAGGGTCTGCTTGATGTACCTTCTACTGTAGAGGCCTCGTGGGGCTTTGAAGCCTGAGGTAGAACAGCATCTGTATGTACATAACGGCTATCTAAGGACTGTGAAAAGGATGAGTCTCATCAACCATTAGGCTCCTATATTGCTGAGAGGCCCCTTTCACAAGACCGAAGAGCAACAACATGCGACACCATGCTGTTACATGTTTGAACGTGATTTCTTCCAGTAGCCCTAGAAATCCCAAGCCTCAATCCAAAGTGGGTTTTGCTAGCCCGAACCCCAACATGAGGAACCCAGAACTGTCATATGAGCTATAGTCTAAATGCTTGAAGGGGGTTCTATAGGGGAGTATCTACAGTAGGGGACTAATATAGGGCTTATTGAGGGGAAATACTAAGAGTTTAGAGTATGGGGTCATATGACTGCAGCAGGGTCCTAACTTAGGTGGCTGGGGCTACCAAAGTCCTCATATTTCTCAAGCCCATGAAGGAGTTGGCCTTGGAGCCGGCTGACGAGAGGCTTGAACTATTGTCAAGATGAATGGAGCAGGGTGCTTTGGTGACTGAAGCAAACCAGGCAACAAATCTTTGGGGGAAACGAAATACCCCAATGGGTGGTTGTCAACATTATGGTTATTTTTGGGATGCCTATTATAATACGGCATCTAATATTCAGGGTACCCAAAAGACGACCACAATTTCGACAACCACCCCAATGGAAATGATTACCCAATTGCCCTTCAAACTTGAAATTCAGAGCTCAGAGCTCTTCGGTCTCAGGCCAGTCCTTGGCCCTAACCATGAGGAGTTGAGGGTTCAGGGCTTATGAGGCTGGCTTTTAGGGGTTTAGGGTTTAAGGAGTATTGAAGCTCAAGTCTCGACCCCGCTCTATGACCCTACAACACTGTCGACCCCCGGAGCCTCTGAACGATCCACCTATCACTGCACACCTGAAGCCCTAAGCCCTACAAGGGGTTTAGGGGTTGTGTTGGATTTAGGGTTCAGGTGTTTTGCAGGGTTTAGGTTTAGGGGTTAGAGTGTAGGGTTCCCTGAACCCAGACCCGGTCCTTCCATCGCCCGTCCAGGGCATAGGCCTTAACATCTTCGCGGATGGCCTCTGGCCGACCGACTCGGACGATGTTCACCCCAGTCTTCCCGATGCCCTGGCCAGGCCAAGATTGATCCCTATGAGCACCTTGACTACCCAGAACCTGCGGATCTGGGACATGCTTCATAGGTACATCATGGCTTCACCTACTAGCCCCCTCTATACTGCCCACCACAAAGCTCCTCAATTTCCCCCAATTATCCCTAACTAAAAGCCCAACCGAGGGGGGTGCGGGAGGTCGGAGGGAAATCCGTGAGTAAAGTTAGGGTGTAGGGTTTGGGGCAGTTTGGGGCTTGGGGTTCCTGAGGATCATGGCGGCCGCCCACGGCAATGCATCTAAAGATTAAGCCGCAACCCTCCCCAACATATGTGGGCTATGGTCTAAACTCCCAGTACCCCCTTTAAAAGACCTAGATTACTCCCCTACATACTCCCCCCTTTAGGAGTTTAGACTATACCTCATATATGGGGGCGTCCGAAAAGTGGGCGTACCTTCTTGGGGATCCCTATAACAAGGATTGTAGGGTTTAGGGTTTAGCATTTGGGGGTCTTTATTGGGGTCCCCTTCTTTTGGCAAACTACCATATGGTTAAACCCTAAACCTTTGATACCCAAATTTCTGTGAACCCTAAACTAAGGCAGATTGTGTTGTCTAGGGCTCTGAGAGCGTGACAAAACTGGGCTGACTTTAGGCGTGCGCAGCAAAAACCTCGCAGGTCCTGTTGTTCTTGGTGTCTTACTGTAAAAAGCCAACATACAAAGCTACTCGCTTCAAGCACGTCTCAGCCTGAATGCACTTGAAGGTTCATGGCATGTAGTAACTACTTTTGAGTAGAGTTATGAGCCTCATTCAATTTTGGTAAGTCCAGTTAGGGAGCAGTTTTAGTGTGACCCTACTCTGGGGTTGACCTGAGCCCTAAGGCCTTGGAGCCGGCAACGCTGACATCGACTACATACCGGTTCTTCATTCAAAACGTTGGCCAAAGCTTGTCTTGTGTTTCAGCTTGCGGTACGAAGGAAGCAGTCTAGTGGGCACGCGCACTCTCCAGAGGGTGCCCAAACAAACAGTGTTCGTAGATAATGACGGAATGCAAAAGAACACGGAAACTACTGCTTTGTTTGGGTATTATGGCGGTTATGTGGTGACGACTGTATGGAACCAACCCAACATTTTCTACTAACAGCTAGCAAGGCTGGTAGACTCAGGCCTAGGACTCTGAGCGTACCCAGCGTACCTGCAGGAGTTTAGAAAGAGTACCCCATTCGGGAGACTCAATCGCACAAGAAATTTGGAAAGTCGGTGTATCCAGCCGTTTGTAGGGCTGCAGGGTTCAGGAGCCAGGGAATTATAACCATGGTACTCAAATACAATTTCAACTTTCAAGTCACAACTTAGGACCTTTAACTTCCAACATGTGCTATCCTTGTTGCAACATCAAGTTAGCATACAAACAAAGAGGAACGCCTGAAGCCTGCAACCAATGATCAAGGGTGGGAAGCCAAAGACCTCAAACGGTCAACAGGTACAACGCTGCGAGATCCAAGTAGATTCTATACACTACCCTACCAGGATGGGCTATTAGACCTCAAAGGGCCCTTAATCTACCCTTATTAAGGTACAGATAGGGAATTTTAGGGTC
Source organism: Symbiodinium pilosum (assembly GCA_905231905.1). NCBI lineage: Eukaryota > Dinophyceae > Suessiales > Symbiodiniaceae > Symbiodinium > Symbiodinium pilosum. The sequence continues at coordinate 3,858 of CAJNIZ010046060.1, read as the reverse complement.
TAATAGCCCGTACTGATAAGGCTCCAAGTTACCTAAAGAGTAGGTTACTGGGCCATGTAACTATAGGGTATATAGCACCTAGAACCCACTATTTAGGTAAGTGGAGCCCTAGGGCTATACATGCATGGGTTCCCCTACTGCCCCTAATACTAACACCCGCTGGTTCTCCTTTGTCATGCTGCATTATGGGGACCCATGGGGGCCAGTATAGCAGGGGTAGTTGCAGAATCCATAATACACTCGTAAGACCGCAATACAAATAGTTAGCTCAGCCCCTGTCAGACCGGTCTGCGCCTTCACTAAGTTGTCAACAGCGGTGTTACTGTCGGCAGTAACAAGGATTGGTAGATCTACCAGGCCATACCTGAGGATGAGGGAGACATGGATTCCCCTCAGAATCCCCAAAAAGTGATCCCTGAGGACAACATTGCAATTCTATGAAGTGAACAAACTTCTCCATCATGGAGGGGTGCTGGCGAGTGAATGGTGCGGCTGCATAAGTTGACCGCATGTACCTCATATTCTATCTACTTAAGGGGGACTATAGCATCCACAGGACGTCAGGAATGGAAGGGGCTCCCTCTAAGCATGAAGACTGGAAGGAACCGGGGGCTGAAGTTGACTTGTCTTCTGAGTCTCTTGTGCCTCATGAACTCGTAGTCTGAACGCAACTTGCAACTAAGCTTACCCTAAGGGTCCAAGTATTCAATAATCATATACTTAGCCAAAACCTGTACTATTATTGCTACTACCAAAACCCTAAGTACCCAATTATTGGGTACATGGAGGTTACAACAAGCAGCTCCGCCCTGCAGAGTAGCTCATCCAAAGACCCTCGAGGCCGCGAAAAGGGCATAACAAGCAAAGTCCTATCCTTCTTGGGGGCTTCCAGGGATCAACACCCCCAAAATAACGTAGAGGGTAGAAGTATCAAAGCAACGGCCTCTCAGGTCACAAATGCCAGGATTTGAGTTGTTTTTTTGCACCTAGAGTCCTGATATTTGGGCACTTGGAGCCCAAAGCCCAACATAAAAACCCTAAACCCTAAACCCAAATCCCGAAATCTGCTTCTCTCAATTACCCACACCCTAAGACTATCAATGTCAACATCCCAGGCCTTGCGTCCAATCTAAAATCTAAAGTACATCACAAATGTTGGGCCCCTCTATGCCAATGATCATCATAAGGCACCTAGAATGTGTCATAAACGTACCTCTTCAGGACTTCGAGAACCCTTAAAATGTAGATCTGAGTGAAGCATAAGAACCCTGAACCCCTCAAACTTATGCCCTAGCAGTAAACCAAGGAGCCGGACCATTGCCGCAACGATCTGAACTGCCGTTGTGGTCTTACCAGTTCCGGGGGGCCCCTGGATCCTCGGAATCCGGAATGCTAGGGTGTAGCCCTAAGGGTCCAAGTATTCAATAATCATATCCTTACCCAAAACCTGTACTATAATTCCTGTTACCTAAATCCTAAACACGCAATTAATGGGTACATGGACCCTTAGGGTAGGTAGGGTTCAGCAAACAGGCTTGGAGCTGTGGGTTTATGAGTTGATTCTAGAGAGGCAATGGCTGCAGGTTCAGGATTCAAGGCCCTACCTGGACCCCAAAAGTATGTAAAATAATGGCCTTTATGGCTATTATTTGGGGTTTAGGGCTATTATNNATACTTTTGGGGTTTGGGTAGCACTCACGGCTTATGCCGTGTCGCCTTCAAGACGATAGAATACACGCATGGAAAACCTGATGCTGATGCCATGGTCTCACTGAATTTCGTAGCTCATCGGCAGCAGGCTCAACATGGAATTGCCCACGCACGCCATAGTCTGAACTGGCGGTATCCCCCTTTAAAATCCCGTAAAATACTCCCCTCCAGAATCCCCTTATGGCTGACATGGGATTGCTCATGTTTTGCTTCAGGTGGCCAAGCTCCCTTCACCTTTACCCCAATGGTCCAAGTGCATAAATAGCATGTAGTTTTGGCCCAAAATTTCCTATGTAGGTACTATTTTTTTTTTTATCATTTAAGTGCTTGGACCCTTAGGGTTTTGGTACTGAGCTAAACCCTAGACTTTATGTGGCAAAGGTCACTCAGCTTACTGGCGGCTCGTAGGGAATGGAGGAACGGGTTAAAGAGACCAGAAACAACAAGAGGCTCTATAGGGACTTGTGTAAGGATCCGTATGCCTGCAGGCTTGAGCTGCTTGCTCGGCTCCCCTTCGCTTCTGGCACACTGGCATAATTACTCCTGAACATGGAACAAACCCTAAACTCCCAAGGCTTAGTCACCAAGCTCTTAACTTTGAACTCTTAGCAGTCAACATCACACCCATGGTCACAGGTGGCATGTGCAGCTGACACCGTCCTAATCGCTTCGCTTGGACTTCCTACGCCCGCAAACCCTACACCCAAGAATTCAGGATTCAGGAGCTGAGACATCCAAAGCCTTGTAGAACAGGCAAGAAAAATCATGTGACTCCAGGACTAGAGTTCCAGCATATTCCTTGATAGCCCCCCAAGCCCGTGCCATATGGGACTTGGACCCTTGAAGCTACGGAGAGAGTAGCGGGAGAGAGGCCCATTTTTTGAACAGTGCCCAGCATCAGTGTCAATCGGCGAGTTGAAGACAAAACCTCGGAAGACGCTTACTGCACTTGCTGTCTGAGGGTTCAGGATGTCGGGGGTCTAGCTAATTCGCAAAGAGGCATGTTTCTACACAACGCGCAGAGAAATAGGGACCTCACGGCACCGTGTTTCCAGCTCTTTGGACTCCTGGAACATTTACGTCTACGGGTGTCTGCTAAAAGGGTCGCTTCTAAGCACCTCAACTAAGGAGGATTCTTATCCCTAGGGCTCCAGTAACCTCAATAATGGGTTCTAGGTTCCAGAAACCTATAGTTACATGTCCCAGTATTTGGGTAACTGGGAGCCGTAGGGTATACCAATGAAATCATGTCCCGAGAACCGTCTTCCGGGGAACCTCACCAAAGTTTTCACGTTGCAACAAAGCCCCTGCAAAGCTCCTGCTGTCTACAGCCACAAGTTGAGATTTCCCAAGCCATTCCATGAGGTCTTACTGTTGGGGATCCCCACTTGCGAGCGGTCCGCCCTTTAACCCAGAACCCCGAGCCCTAAGATCTAGGCCAGGAATGATAAGCAGTTGCAAAGCTTCGGGGCAAAAATCTGTCACGTCAAGTGGCTAGCGCCTCAATCTGGCTCTTGTTGAGCAGGTGCGCGTAAACATGCTTGGCCTGTGGCAAAGCATAGCTTGACAATGGAAAAGGCCCGGGACTCATCAGATGTCTTTAACATCACTCAAGCCCCTTAAGCTGTCCCTCAAAGAGCACTCTCATGAGCCTGCCTGCACTCGGGTGTTGAGGGAGACTAGCTACGTGAATGGTGGACACCACCCTGCATCATGGCACAACAGTAGAAACTGTCGCACCTGAAGCCTCTACCAGTAAGCATGGTGGGATCCTTGATAGACCCTATATACATACATATATATATATATGTATATATAAGCCCTACAGATTGAACACTTAGCTCTGACATGCTCTGACACAGCCCTGGCTCGTACACATACAGCCAGATTCAGTCAGGGCCCTTAGAGGTTAGAGGAATACCCTGCAAGCGGAAGTCTTGATTCCAAATCCCTACCGCGAGGTGCCCTGTTGTGAAGGCCACATCATTCTGTGTCTAAAGCACTTGTCCCTAAACTCTAAACTCTAAACCGTTTTTCGGGCAAACTTCGGGGGCCGGGGGAATCCTCTCTCAAATTTTGTTCCACGCCCTGAATATATAGTCCCCCTTAAGTAGATCGAATATGGCTTTGGGTATATTAGTATAAGAT